>VRLP01008376.1:0-16964 GCA_009660295.1 Lophius piscatorius
CATGAAGTTGGGTCCTCGATCTGCAGCAATGTTTTGGTATGTGGTGTCTGACAAAGGACATCCACATGAATGGCAGGACCAATTGTCCGAAACGTCACACTGCTTTTTTCTCATGAAGCATCCCTGTGCAATCTCTTTCCCAAGTAAGGGACGCATAAGCACCAAGCTGTCCAAAAGATGTAAGAGAATTTGTGCTCAAACGGACCAGATCACATACTTCCACTACTTGAGGTCCAGTTCTGATGCTGAAAAGTCCACTGCCGGAACCTCCGACAGTGCTTCTGGAAACTGTTTGTTCTGACTCCTTTCTATCTGAACCAGAAAGAGCTTTTCTATCAATTTGTGATACAGTAGCTTTTCTGTGGAATTGGACGACGGGGGCTAGTCATTACTTGCCACATACACCAATTAGTGTTGGGTGCACATGATTCTGTTGCTGGCTTATTGGTTGTCCCTCCTCATACCACATTAGTAAGTACTAACCACGGGAAGCTGGTAGACCCGAAAAAAAATCACTCGAATCCTGGAGATGCTCTGACACATCACAATTTGTCCCTTTTCAAAGTCACTCACATCCTTATGCTTGACCCTTTTTCCTGTTTCCAACATCAACTTCAGGACATAAAATGTTAACTTCCTATCTAATATAGCCCACCAACTGTCAGTTGCCACCATAACAAGATAATCAATGTTATACTGACTTCAGTGGTTATAATGCTATGGCTGATTAGTGCATTCACATCCGCTGCAATTATTGTGCAGGATTGTTTTACATCTAAAACACATGCCGAAATCCACTCACTTCATGCCAGCAGCTCTTCATGATGCTGTAGACCTTGTCATTAGCCAGAGAGGGGCGGTAGAGTCGAACGCCCTTGGAAACCTGATCCACTAAGTCGGTGTTGCTGAGGCGCTGGTACGGAAGTTGCCCCAAAGTGTACACCTCCCACATAAGAACCCCTATATGTGTATAAAGAAACAGTCAGTAGGGTAGAATGGTAACCTGTATGCTTTAACGTAAATGATGGGTGAGTATGAGGGTCTGGAGGTTCTGACCGTATGCCCATATGTCTGACTTGCTGCTGAATTTGCAGTAGAGGAGGACCTCAGGAGGCGACCAGCGAACAGGAAACTTGGATCCTGCTGAGCTTGTGTATTCATCGTCTAAAACATACCTAAAAAATACATAGAGGTGGTATTCTCATTTTTTATTTATAAAGTAAAAGCAGAAAAACGCATTGTATGAATACTCTATATATAATACTCTATACTCTATACATTTACTAAAATAAGCTGTGATTACCAGAATTACATAGTATGTAATGAGTTTCATGTTTTTTTTTACCTTGATAGTCCAAAATCAGTTACTTTGATGGTACCATTGGCATCCACTAAACAGTTCCTGGCAGCCTGTCAACAAAACAAACAAGAGTTTTCATGAAGTGTAATTATTATTAAAAATCTACTCTTGCATGAAAATACAGAATGTGAAAAAATATCTGACTTCTTCCTGGTTTCTTTTCCTTGTGCGACTCAACTGTGTCTGTTGAGTCTGAGTATGTTGCAACATTGTCTGTTGATAATTCTATCTAGTAAGGAAAACAGGTTTTCTATACCTAAATTAACATCCTGATTGTTATATCTAGATGTTCCACCTTCAGCAGCAACAACTGCAACAAAACCCTTCTGATAACTGGAGATCAGTCTCTGACATCGCTGTAGTGGAATTTTGGCCCACTCTTCTTCGGAGAACTGCTTTAGTGCAGCCAGACTGGAGGGTTTTTGAGCATAAACTGGTCCCACCTCAGCATCTCAGTGGGGTTAAGGTCCAGACTTAGATGAGGAGACAGTCAGAGGTGGACTAAGTGACTCGAGATCTGACATTCTCCTTCAGAAGTTTCTAGTAGAGAGCTTAATTCCTGTTTCCCTCAATTAATGATGACAAGTCGTCCTCTTGAAGCAGCAAATCATCTCCACAACCTTCCAGAGCTACGTCCATGCTTGACCGTAGGTTCGGTTTCCACCAGATTGAACGGGACCCCTGTCTTCAAACAGTTCAACTTTCCACTCATCAGTCCGGAGAAGATTCTCCCAGGAGCTCTGAAGGTCATCAAGGTGTGTTATGGGTAATTTCAGACCAGCCTCAATGTTTTTTCGGGCCAACAGTGTCTTTCTGCTCACCAGTCTACAAAGATGCCATTTCAGCCCAATGTCTTTTAGAATAGTGGAGCCGTGACTACGGACCTTTATTGAGGCAAGAGAGGTCTGCAGTTCCTTGGATGTTTTCTTTGAATCTTCTGTGACTTCCTGAAAGAACCTTCACCATGCATTTGGAACATTTTTTTTTAAATTATTGTTCCAGGTCTTCTCCATGTGTAGAAAATGTGTCCCTCTGTGGAGCCATAGAAACAGGTTTGGAACCCTTCTGGATTTCAATCACCGCGTGAAATATCTTTGGATTTTTAGTGTGCTAGTGGTGAGACCTCAAACCAACTTTCTGCTTTTGAAAAAAACAGGAGTGGGTTCAATGCTGGGAATAGTACTGGATCCGTTTGTTTGTTCTTCAAATTATTTGTCTACTATCGACCGAAACAAGATGAATGATTATACAAACTGATTTTGACAACAGTTACAAGTGACCAGAGCCTCCTTTTGAGAGTAAAAGGGCTGAGGTGGGGTGAAAAGGTCAGAGCAGCAGTTCTTTACATCAAGACGGGTCAGCTTGAACCATTAAGATTCAGGATCTCTCACCAGGTCTCTGTGGATGTACTGCTTCGATTCGAGATAGGCCATTCCTTCAGACACGTCTTTACACATCTCCAAGAGCTGGACGGAGGTCGGCTGCTGCTTTAGGCCCTCCCTTAGGTACATCAAAAGGCACCCATTGGAGAGGAACTCAGTAACAATGTAAATGGGTCTTTGTTTGGTGCAAACACCATACAGTTGGACCAGGTTCTCATGGCGAAGCTTCCTAGTTTGAGGAAAAGGATTTGGAAAGCATGAGGTGAAGCTAAAGTTTATTTAATCCTGTGACTGAATGACCAAGTTTAGTTCTACCTACATCATGATTTTAGCTTCTTCTATGAAATCTTCCTCAGACATGGAGCCCTCTTTAATCATCTTAATGGCAACATCATGCTGACCCTGCCACTTTCCATACATCACCACTCCAAACTGGCCATTGCCCAGCTCCTTGATGAAGGTGAGGTCACGGGGGTCAATCTCCCAATTACCTTCAGGAAACAAGAGAGAATGGAAGAGCACGTTCTTAGTTGCAGATTCTATTCAAGGAAGAGTTCAACATCTATACAAGATCTAACCTCAAAAGAGGAGGGGTCAAATGATAGCAAAATCTACCAACCAGAACTCACTAAAAAGACATTCCAGCTATCTTTGCATGTAGGGGATACTCCAGATGTGCCTCTCCCAAGCACTTAACAAATTATCCTGGGGTGTTCTGAGACCAGATGAGATATGTAGTCCCAGCAGAGAGTTCTAAGTCTAATACGGGATCTCCTACCAGTTGGGCATGACTGACAATCTCCACAGGTGCCGGTACCACCTGTATTGGCTTCTTTCAACAAGAGGGACTAACAACTCTGCTTTGAGTTCTCCGCAGATGGACCCTATGAAGGAGACTCATTTTGACCACTTGTTTAGCCAATCTCATTCTTTTGGTACTACCGGGAGTTCATGACCATAGGTGAGGGTAGGAACGTAGATTAACTGATGAATCAGGGGCTTTATCTTCCAGCTCATCCATCCCTTACCCATGATGGAACAAAATAAAGTCATTATTCCTGCTGATGGCGCAACACATCGCATGTCCATCTCATGGTCCATTTTCCCATCAATCGTGAACTTAAACTCCTTTGCTTGAAGAGGTAACTCTCTCCCACCCTGAAGGGAGCAATCCACCAAAAACCATGGCCTCATATTTGGAGGTGCTGACTCTCCTTCCATCTGCTTCTAGTGCTGCTGGAGATAATTTATTGATGAAGCCAACAGAACCATATCATCAACAAAGATTCTGCGGATTCTGAGTTTCCAAACTGGACAGTCTCCTAAACTCAGCTGGACCTTGAGATACTGTCCATGCCAGACAAGGGGTGACCTTGGCAAAGTCAAACAAATACTTTTTGGACTCTCTGCTTGGAATGGCAACTCTCATTCTGGTCTTATATTGACCATGCTTCATGAGCAAAGGCCTCCAGGTAGAGAGTATTCATGGATTTAAGTGCTGAAACGGTCTTCTTCAAATCCCACCAGAGATTTTCTGGTGGGATTTGAAGAAGGCAGTAGGAGTTTATGTCCTTGAGCTTCTAAAGGAGTTCCGGGAGATTAATTGTTCCTTATAAATGGACACAAAGCAAGATAGTATTCACTCTTACTGTAGCCGAGCCCCGCTGTGGATGGTGGCCGCTGCCGGTTAGATACAATATACTTCAGCCTGCTGACCATACCTAGTGAGGGAGATAACCACATTATTACTAATAAGGACATTTTGCGTCCTGTATTTTGTTGCCTCTCTTTCCCCTGTTTATTCATTCTCCTTGTTAGATCACCGAAAAAGTCTTGGATATTATGGAGTCATCATCGCCGTCAGCCGCAGATCCTTCGTGTTAATGGATCTTTTTCAAATGTTCTACCCAATTAGATCTTAGTGTAAGGAAGAACTGGATTGATTTGGGGAATTGTCAGTTGTATATTTCAGCTACAAGATGGAGCAATTTTCTCCAAAAGTTTTCACGC
Organism: Lophius piscatorius; assembly: GCA_009660295.1. Classification (NCBI taxonomy): domain Eukaryota; kingdom Metazoa; phylum Chordata; class Actinopteri; order Lophiiformes; family Lophiidae; genus Lophius; species Lophius piscatorius. The sequence goes on from VRLP01008376.1 coordinate 4,753, forward strand.
CATAATTTATCAAGCGTCAAGATTTAGTCCAAATATGCTGCATAGGAGATCTATCTAGTAAATATCATTTTTTTCTCTTATATTTGATATTTTACTCTCGGCAGACTTTTTTTTAATCCTTTTTCTACTTCATATTTAATTAGATGGGTTCATTCAGGGGGTTGTTTGTACATCGTAATTGGTTGGGGACTTGGGGATATCTACTTGCTGTCTGGGACGATAGCACATGCCTAATTCCGGAACAATTTTCAGTTTGAATCTCATTTTAATGATTAGAATCTTAATGTTTCTGTCTGATATTCCCAGCCCCGTCGTGTTGACCTGCTGCATTGTGCTGGTGGTAGTTGATGAGCTCTGGGATGGTGCTGAAATTGTGCTTTTCCGCCAGGTAAAAGTGGCCCAGTGGGGTGGTGCAGATGTTATAATGCCTGCAGCTTCCGCCGGGTTCACTGTGAAGAGGACAGCAAGAGTAAGTCAGGGAAGATTTGGTTAGAGGGCTTTGTGAAACTAGGGTAATATCTTCTCAGATATCCATATAAAGAGCAGTCTGAGAGTCGTGTGATGCATGTGGATTAGAGTTGCATGAATAATTTGCATCTCTCTCTCTCTCTCTCTCGGCGGCTCACTGTTTCTGCTTTCATTGCAAACATTTCTCCTTTTGATAGTTGACCTTTTGCAGCCGTTCTGCTTGCTATACTTTTAGCGAGGTTAAGCTTACTCACCCGCCACTCTTGGTGAAAAGAGACACAGTGTATTTCCCAGGTTTGCTTGAGTCCCGCACCGAGAAGCCTCCGTCTTTATTCTAGGGAAAAAATAGACACAAATTTATGTTTTATGGGTTCAAAGAATGTATTCCACTAATTTGTTGGTACAAAAAATGCCAAAGCCTCTCAGTCATTGAGCTTACCTCCGTCTTTAACAGCTTTTCTGCCTGGCTACGGTTAGTATTCTTGCAATACCAGCTGTGGAGATACATAGATATTCCTATGATTATTGTTTTACTGCAGATTTTATGCTTGAATCATATAAAGCAGGCATTGACAAAACACTTAATCTTTAAATGTTAATCTGCTACAGAGAAAATTGTAGTAATAACAGTGTATAATAATAATAATAATAATAATACATTTAATTTAAATACTCACTCAAATCTTTCTAGTCCGTTTTCAGCTTTGACAACATAATTACTGGGTATATATCCTTCCTTACTGCAAAAGTAAACACATATTTATGAATAATCTCAACATACTCATCACATACATCAAATATTCATCTCCGCTGGATTCTGAGTGCAAATTTAGTGAATAAAATAACAGATAATCAGTGTTTAAAATATTTTTCTACTGACCATGCTATAAAATATTTGCTTATTTATGGGGAACAGGGGAGCAAGTATGCAGAAAAACTCATTTAAATTTAAATCTTGCATGTTAGCTATGCTCCTGCTCTTTGAGTATTTGTTTAAATTTATCTAAATTTATGCCATTTAACAACAGCAAACAACTAATTTCCTATTTTCCTTCCCCACTTTTCCGTAACTTCCCCACCTGATGCCCTTAAATTTTACAAACTGCACCTTTAACAACTAAAGTTACATCAGGGCTGATCCAGAATAATAAGAAAAAGTTTCTCCAGTATCTTAGAACTATCTGGATCAGACACAGAAGTTTTTGGATGCTGTTCTGTGGAGCGATGAAACCAATCTGTCTGGAGGAGGATGAAGGCCGCGAATGCTAAAGAGGACAATCCACCTACAGAGAAGCTTGACGGTGGCTAGTGGCTGTTTTGGTTCCTTAGGTGTTGGAAGCCTACAGGGAGCTGATAGTTAGATGGATTCCATCAAATTTCAGGAAATCCTAGAAGAAGATTCTTTGAAGAAGCTGAAGTTTGGGTTTTAATGCTCAAAGATCAGCCGCTGCTCCTTTGCATCCAAAGGAGCCAGTCGAGGTGGTTTGGGTGTCTGATAAGGATGCCTCCAAGGCGTCTCCCCGAAACCTGGACATTTTCTCGGCAAGTCCAACTGGGAGGAGGCCCTGAGGTTGACCGACATTTCGCTGGAGGAATCATATATCTCATCTGGCCTGGAATCCCTTGCGATGAGCTGGAGGGTTTTGCAGGGGAGAGGGATGTGTGAAACACCCTGCTTAGCCTGTCTCCAAGTCAACCCAACTCGGGATGTATGGAATAAAATAGATGGATGGGCTGACCTATAAATCTTATATACAATAGAGGTTGCATAGTTTTGCTTCTTACTGTCTAGATTCTCATCTTCTTGGATTTGGAATCTTGTGTTTTCCATCTCACCCATATGCGTCTTTTGCTCTCCACCAGTTGGCATCAGAAATCTCCAAGAGGGTGTACTCTTCATCCTTCCTCAGCTCCAGGTCTTGGGATGTCATGGGTGTGTAATTATACTCTGCGATGACGGTCATGCCTACAGACGGGCCTTGTGGTTCTTGAGGCTGTGGCGGTAAAGGCCGATCAGGCGTTTCCTAAAACAACAGAAGGTCGATGGATTTATAATTCTAAAATGATTCCGAGTAGATAGTAAGCATTATTCCAGAGAGACAGTGTGGATACCTCTGTCGGGGTGGGGGGGAGAGGTTTCCTGGATACCCTTCGATGACATGCTTTAAAAGTAAGACCTAGAAATTTAATGCTTGAATGAGCTCATTCATATTTTCCTAAATTTGATAATTGAAAAAAAAAGAAAAAAAAGGGGAATCTCATCCTCACCGTTTTTATTGTCCAGCACTTTGCAACCCATGGCTTGTTTGACTTCCTGCTGACAGCATAGCCACACCCCATCCATCCAGGAACATGGGTGGTACTTCTGCAGGAGGTCCTTGTTGAAGCGCACCACTGGACACAAGTATGCACTCACTTACATGGAATCAAAAGCTTCATTTGCATATTTAAGATCTGATGCTGTATTTACTGAATGCGATACTGTGACACATCAAAACATCAATTTGTTTGTATGAACTGACTTTCTTTCAGCTTCTTTATCCACTGATTTCGAACTTCCTCCGTTTTTGCAAAGATGTACAGCGGACCCTCGTCATAAATGACCTGCAGCAAAAAGGAGAAAGGTAATCCAAAGCTTTTTGAAGACGTTAGGAGATTTTTTCCATATATTTAGGGTCACAAGGTCAGTAAATAAAGTGCACCAATCAGCCATAACTTTGTAGCCACTTACAGGTGAATTGATTACAATGACACCTGTCAGTGAGTAATGCAAAGTAGAAACTGAACATTTTGTCTTGAAGTTGATGTTTTGGAAGCAAAAAAAGGTTGAAGGTTAAGAATTTGAACGATTTTTGATAAGGAACGGATTATGATTACTAGACAACATGGGCGTAGCATCTCCAGAGCTGCAGGTTTTGTTGGGTGTTCATGGTCTCCAGTGGTTAGAACCAACCAAAGTGGCTGAATGAAGAATAACTGGTGAACCGGAGAAAAGGTCCTGGGCGCCCGAGCCTCATCGAGCCCATGTTGTCAAAAGATCTGATACAAAGGTGTCAGAACACCGAGTGACATCCCAGACCTGTTCTGACAGCAAATAAAGGGAACTCGACAATATCAAGCAGGTGATCTAACCCTTTAATGTCCTGCAAAACTGTTTGGTTCAGCAGCTTTTAAGTCACTATTTCTTATTGACATACATGTATATGCTTAAGAGTAAGGGTCCAATGATGCAGGCCTGAGTGATACCATAAGTAAAAAGGCCCCTGAGGAGGAGGCATAAACCGTGATTATAGAGCAAAACCTATTTGATAAGTGTGTGTGTATGTGTGTGTATGTGTGTGTGTGTGTGTTTGTGAAAAACAAATAAAATATGCAAAGAAATTATTTTCCATAGCTTTTATTCTTTGTGAGGACATTAAAAGGTTAATGGTATGTTTATGTCTTGGTTTATATTGTATTTGGAACTTTTTAGGTACATGAAAGCCCATGTTATTTAGAGTGAACTGTATCAAGCCCAAATGTGAAACGTCCCGCTCACTTGTGATGCCTGATGGCTACAGTAATTAGCATATGTATGGATCCAAAAGCTACATGAATCTAATAACCACAAATCCGTACTATGGACCACGTTTGGAAACCACTCAAATGACAAACATTTGGATTTTAGTCCTCTCAGCCTGGTGATATGAGCGTTGCAATAGCAATGGATATAAGAGGCTCACCTGGAATGCGTACATGCGCTCTTGTGGGGCGTTGGTCTCTGGCAGGACCATCTCCACACACTTGATCTTCTCAAGATCAACGGATCCTCTCAAACCTTTTCGCTTCTTCATAACAGGTAGGAAACAGTCAGGTAACTCCCAACAAATGAGTCCACACACAGTTCTAGGTTCTAGTTAAAGGTTTCCGGTCTAAAATAAATGTTGTGGTTCTGTTTACGTACCCCTTTCTCTTGATCATAGTCATAGTAGGCTATTTTTTCCTGGGTGAGAACAAACCATCTCTCCTTGTAGTTCAGCGGCGAGGTCTTCTTCTTCTGCTGAGAACGTTTGATAAAGATTTCCTCCAGTACAGAATCCGACATGACTTGATCCGGGTTAAGCTGCACAGGGACAAAGAAGGAATCATTACTTTTAGGATAGGAAGGATAAAATGCAACCCAACAAAAGGTATAGTCAGGGGGTCTGCCTCTAATATAGCACTGGAGGTAGTAATAGCGATGAATATGAAGTCAGCATGATTGCAAAGAGGAGAGGCAGGATAAGGGGGGGGAACGTTTTGTGGAATATTATTATGTAAGTGGCTATCAGCCGCGAGTCTTCTAGACTGCTAGTACCAGTTAGCTACTCACTGAAAAACAAAATCAACCAAAAATGTCTTCAATTCGGAGACACAACGTGACATCATCGTGAAGCTTCAAGCCCCAAGCCTAGGTTCTGCAATAGTTTCTTCCCCACTGATATCAGACTGCTGACCTCCCTCTAACCCCTCCACACACTACAAAACCTACCTGTGTGCAATTAATACATTCTTTACTTTATGTACAGTGACCTTATGTACGGGCTGACCATTTTAATATTTATATTTTATTATCTATTACTTTCATAGCTTGTTAGCTTTTGTGTTTTCTTTATTTTGTGAATGGAGCCAAATGCAACAAAATTCCATTCTGCTCTGCACCTGTATGGTGGATAGACTGAATGAAAATAAAGTTAATCTTGAAACCTCAAAAAAGAAGGAGATCATACGCCAAGTAACATTAATTTATATTCTGTAACTGCTTATGCTACATAAGCAGTTACAGAATATAAATTAATAATAATAATAAGAATATCCCTGTATTCCCCTGCGATTGCGCTGGGGAATGGAGCTTATCTCAACTTAGACTGGGCCAGAGGTGGGTTACAGTCTGGACGAGTCACCACTTCATCACAGGTCCAACACAGAGACAAACCACCATCCATGCTCTCCTTCATACCTTAGGGCAATATTTGTTTGGATTGTTGGAGGAAGCCTGGAAAGAACCAATGCACACATGCAAACCCAACACAGAAAGACATGTAGGTGCGGTTGAACCTAGAACAACCTTTCTGTGAAGCAGGTAATTGTGCCAACAACCCAGCCACCATACAGTTTCACTGCACAGTTCCTTCATGCTAAGTAAAAATAGTTTACTAAAACCTGTTTTGAGAATGACGGGAGCAGAAAGTTTGATATTTGTGTTAAAACGTTGGTCAGAAAAATAAATACACTAGCAAAGTACAAAACCAGAAAATTCTACATAAGTACTCTAATGAAGTATTTGTTTACTTCATAGCTTGAGACATCACATTCATAAGAGTTGTGATGGACTCACCCATCATCAATGTGTTTCACTTTGAGGCATCATTTTTATGCGTAAAGTGTTTTCACTTCCTGTGAAAATTGTGAACTCCTCCCTGAGTCAGAGAAAAACTCTTCCACAGACTTAGAGAAAAATTATAGATGCAGTAAGACATGAAGAAACATGTGGTGTGAGCATGATGGCAGTGTTTGATAAGCGGCCTCCAGTCAACCCCTCCCCCACCCATTTCCCCCGTCACACCAGCCAAGTGACACATACCCTTCAATACTGGAAAAATGTGAGGGCTGCGGATCAGACAGTCTCTTGTCCACATCATAATTTCTTAATACGATGGTTTGGCAGTAATCTTAAATCCTCTTATGTGGAATCAACTGCAACCAAACTATTCTGATAACTGGAGGTCAGTGTCTGACATCACTGTATGTGGCGCTCAGAGTTTTCTGCAAAAGAGCAGAATTCATGTTCACCTCAATGAAGGTGAGTAATCCTGGTCCTGAAGCAGCACATCATTTTCACAACATTCCACTGCCACCTCCATGTTTGACCGTAGTTCTGATGTTCTTCTAGTGGAATGATGTGTTTTGTTTCCACCAAATGGAACGTGGCCTCTGTCTTCAAACTGTTCAACTTTCTACTCATCAGTCAAGAGAAGATTCTCCCAGTCGCTCTGAGGATCACTGAGGTGTGCTGTGGGTTAATTCTGTCTGATCTTAATGTTCTTCTGGGTCAGCCGTGGGTTTCTCCTCTGTATTCTCCAATTGGTGCTATTTTAGACCATTATTGAGGTGAGCTACCTGCAGGTCCTTCGATATTTTCTTTGGATCTTCTGTGACTTCCTGAATGAACCTTCACCGTGCCCTTGGTGGACTTTTGGAAGGTGGTCCACTTCTGTGAAGGTTCGCTATTGTTCCAGGTCTTCTCCATTAGAAGAAAATGTGTCTCACTTTGGGCCTGTGCAACAACTTTGGAACCCTTCCAACTAATCTCTTGTGGAATTTCTGTTAATTATGGCAAAATGTGTTACTGGTGAGACCTAGGAGCCAAGTTCCTGCTTAGAAGATGGTCTACTGAAGTGATGATGTGGTTGACCAGGTCTGGGTGGGTCTAGTCCAGCTGAAAACAGTTGCTAATGTGGTTTGGCAGTTTTTAGGATTTAGTTTCTAAAGGTGATCCAATACTTTTTCACAGTCCTTCTCAAACGTTCTCCCACTGAGTTGAAGGCTCTTTATCTGTTGGTCTCTGTCAGATGTGTTTGCTCTATTTTCAGCTGGTGAGCACTTCCTCCTGTCGTTTAGACCGTAACGACTCCAGAAGCTTCTCTCACTCCCTGCCAGCGAAGGCTAGAGACGTTACGCCACACAACAATGAATCTACCTTTTGATATAGTTTGTGCCATCGTGAGCAGACGTGATAGTTCCCTATTCTGTGAAACGCTGTTTATTTAGCCAATAACTGAACCCTGGAGGCTCAGAAGTGACATTTTTGTCTTCTCACTTTTGGGTTTTCTGATAATGTTGTCAGTGTAATGTAATTGGCAATATTGGAAAAGTTTTAGTATGCTGTTGGAATTTTTTCACTTGTTTCAACCTCAGAGTCTATAATTTGTCTATAATTCGCAGTATAAAGAAAAACTGGTACCACTTTGCAATAAGACTACCTTTACCTTTAGGTTATTAACACATTAAAGTATTTAGTTAATGTTTATAAACAGCTCATAAGGTAGTTCCCAATTTATCAATGCTGGCCTCTATTTGGTAAGATCAAGTCAGCAGCACAGATAAGTGTGCTCACTATTTAGTGAGCATCTGGTCCTTGATACTCTTTATATCTAATGAGTTAAAGGGGCTTAGTAATGATTTATAAAGGGTTAACAACTTAATTACTAAACTATGTACACGCCATTTATGAATCCTTAATAAGTGCAGTTTCAATGGTGAACATAAAAAATGTCACTATTGTAACTCATGAAAACTAGAATTTTTACTCACACTGGTATTAGAAGAAAAACACCATACTTTCCGTGTGGTTAGATTTTCTTTCTGAAATATTGGCTTTGAAATTGTTGTTTTAATAATAATAATAATAATAATACATTTAATTTATAATGCACTTTACATTTGGATCAAATCTCAAAGTGCTACAAGTGCTCATAGTGTTAACGCTGTTTTAGATTGTTGTGTGTGAATGTTCCATTTCCATTATTTGACATATAAGGAAAATTCCTGCTGTCCTAAATTCTTTTCTAAATAAAAACCCCAATATAAATCAACATTTTATAGTGATAATCAGTACTGAAGTTAGTTTAAGTCATTGAGAAAGTCGTATGTAAAAGAAAATAAATTTAAAAGGTGCTGGAAATCTGTACGTTTTTTCTTACAAGGAGGGTTCAGGTATACGTTGGAGATCTGCAGGGAGGTACCTGTGATTATTTTGAAAATTGCAATTCATGCATGATTCCTAATATATTAAGCCCCTCTGGTTCAATTGAAGAAGAAATAATTTGCTTGTGCTTACGGCTTAATAAGGCGTTGGAACAACTCGTTACCTGATGGCCATGACCACATAAGGCGTTCGAAGGACTTCTATCATCTAGGAACGAGTTAAGTTGTTCCAATGCCTTTTCGAGTAATGGCAACGAGATAATTATCTTGTGAGATAATAATGTGTTCCTATGCCTTATTATGTCGTGGTCACGGAATAAAAACTTATTCCTATGCCTTGTTAAGTAGTTTCACAAGATAATGAGACGTTAAAACGCCTTATTAATTTAGAGAAAAAAGAAATGCACGATATGATGTTTTATGGAGGTTTGCAGAAGTGGACATTTATGTCCTCCAGGAGGACTTCAATGGCAATTTTTGACAAGGGTTAATCGCAAATAAAAAAAATCCCAGCGGCATCCCCTCTTTCTCTAGATTCTGCCTGTCCATATTTTACAGTACAGCGGCCGCTCTGGGTAGTTTTTCTGTGAAGGGAGTGACTCATGATGGCTGACACAGACAATCTGATGGGGAAGTTGCATCAGTGTTGAACAGCAGCATGAAGAAGAAATAACCAAGTAACCCAGCAGAACGTAAACCCTCCAACTCTATCCGACTCTAATGAGATCATTTATGATTCCTCCTTTACACACCTTCAAGGTTTGCTTCCAAACTCAACGGGCACAAAGACAATTAGAGAATTATGGTGAATTGAAAGTTAACGCTGTGTAGTAAGAAGTTAATTCTCATACCCTATGTTTATCCTCTCAGTTTTCTGTTTGGAGGTGAAATTTTTTTTTATGTATAAATGCATTGTATTGTTATGAGACAATAAATTGTCTAATCAATGCAACACACTTCCTAAAACATCCAAAAAGCAATCTAGCCAACGAACCAACCAGCTGACCAGCCAGTCAACCAACTGATTATTCAAACCACCAACCAACCAATCAGTAAGTCTGCCAGCCGCTCAGCCAACCAATCATCAAACAACCAATCATACAACCAACTAACCAGCCAATCAGCCAACCATTCGTCAAACAACCAACCAAACATGTAACCAACCAAACTACCAAATAAACAGCCAGCTAAAAAACCAACCATCCGACAAACCAACCAACCAATCATTAAAACAGCCTGCCACTCTGCAAACCAATCATCAAACCACCAACCAACCAAGTAAATAACCAACTAGCCAGCCAACCAACAAATTAACCATCCAACCAACCCACCAATCAGTAAGATTACTAGCCAGTCAGCTAATCAATCGTCAAACCACCAACCAACCAAACAACCAACTGACCACCCAGCCAACAAACTAAACATACCATCCAACATAGATTAAATTACATTTATAAACATGGAAAAGTTGATGGAAGCCAAAGAGCATCTTTGAAATAACAATCTTAATCTCAGAGACTCATAATGACATGATGTGTTTAAACATATATTTTTTAACTGAGGCAGTGCCTCATTTCGTGTGGGACAGCTCAGAATTTTATTAAAATAAAATTTGAAAAAGCCAAAAGTCTAATTACCATGTTCAGTCAGATATAATGCAAGCGTTTATTTTGTTGTGTCATGTTTACCACACATGACACTACAGAAATAACCATATCATGAAAGGCTGGGTTTAGCAGGAACCAGTCCAGATACGCTCCTTCATGATGTTTCCTGAAAGATAAGTGGTTTATTTATAAACGTTTGTGAACGTATGTCCATAAGAATATAAAGATATAGAGTAACAAAGATGTTCGGAACAGAAGAGGTCAATCCAACCAATAATAAATAAACATCGTTTATCATGGGTTTACTTTCTGACCAGAAATATCTTACGGTATGAACCTGGACTGTTTCATTGTAAGAACCTGGAATGTTTCACTGTAGGAACCTGGACTGTTTCACTGTAAGAACCTGGACTGTTTGTCCGTATGAACCTGGACTGGAGGAATTTGTTGGGTCTCTGTAGATAATTATATAAAGAGTGTGGTCTAGACCTGCTCTTTCTGGAAAGTACCTTGAGTCAACTGTTGCTGTGAATTGGCGCTATGTAAATAAAGATTGATTGATTGATTGACTGTTTCTTTGTATGAGCCTGGACTGTTTCACTGTTTCACCGAATGAACCTGGACTGTTTCACTGTATGAACCTGGACTGTTTCACTGTTTCACTGAGTGAACCTGGACTGTTTCACTGTATGAAACTGGACTGTTTCACTGTTTCACTGAGTGAACCTGGACTGTTTCAGTGTATGAACCTGGACTGTTTCACTGAGTGAACCTGGACTGTTTCAGTGTAGGAACCTGGACTGTTTGACCGCATGAAACCTGGATTGTGTCACTTCAGTAGTTATTGTCAGAAATATTAATAACAGTAGAGTTATATTTTTGAAGAAAGAATTGCTACATTGCCATGGCTACATCTTCAGCTCCATGAGCCGCTCCTATTATCAAAACAGTTTTTTCTGCGGAAAACGATTTTGTGAATGTTCACCACAAAATAGGTTTGCAGTCAGAAACACTGGAAAAAGATTATATAAGTATAAAATATAATAAATATTATGTATCAAAAATGAAAAGTAGTATGAAGAATAGGCAACATTATAGATTATTACCATAGAAATAGCCAAAGGGAATCAGCTGATAAAGACATTCTTGGTTGGATTTTAGCACAAAATGGCATGTTTTTGACTCATGAATTTTATAGTTTTGTGGTGAAGACACTCTTCCTTTATAACAAGAAGACTGAGTTTGGATTAGTGTCAGTCCAGCTTTCAAACATACTTAAATACATTTAGCTGATTTCCTCATTAATAGGCTACAGATAAATCCTGACCAGACAGAGAGATTTGTAACTTACCAACAGAGTCAAGGCATGAGACGGACAGATGAAATGTGGATCCTGATGGTTGCAGTGGCGTGAACCTTTACCTCAGTCGCTTGTCTTCCAAAAATGTGCGTTAGTCAGTGTTGCAAGAAACTTGAACTCGCTCAAGAGAGGAATCGCTCACTTCCTCTTTTTCTTCCGGCTAATTTTCATATCAGACCTCTGGAGGTTATGGTGATAAATGGAAGCAGGCATAACATTAACGGACACAGCAGATATATGTTATTTAACGAGATATAGGGTTAGGATTATAAAAACTACACTGGAAAACAGTGTTTGACGACATTACAGTTAAAAAAAACTGTAAAATAATAACAACACCAGAACATAACGCATTATAGTAGATACACTGAAACAAAAAAGAGTACATTCATATATTCAAATTTACAGTATAAACTGTACTTTTCACCATTCTGCAAGAACATACCTTAATTTCTACAAATAGAAGATGTTAAATATATAGTATTTAACTTTTCAATAATTTTGATTTCAAGGTAAGACATTTATGACTGAATACATGGAATTCCGTTTAATTTGTATACAGAGATTTCCTCACCGCTCCCTTTATTGTTCCAATAAAGGTATTTTAAAATATACCTTTACTCTAATAAGAATTTTTTTTTTCTTAAACAATTGTTATCCCATTACATGTATTTTATGTTTTATCTAGCACTTTGAGATTTGATCCAAATGTAAAGTGCATTATAAATTAAATGTATTATTATTTATTATTATAATTATGTATTTTGTTTATAAAAAATATATACCGTGTGTGTTTGGACATTGACATTTTTTAAACAAATTAAAGCGTTTGGTTTTCTTACAGTAAATGCATTTTCAGTTGTTTTCCTTTTTTTACTTTTCAGTATAATTAAAAATAGATAAGATTTTTTTTTAATATATATATAAATATGAAGCTTAATAGGCCTATGTCAGTTGATGAACTCCTAGATGAATTTAACTGGAAAATCTCAAATGTCATGGATGCTGTTGCACCTATTAAAACTAAGACGACCTTGATCAGAAAGAAAACA
>VRLP01008377.1:0-16963 GCA_009660295.1 Lophius piscatorius
CCCAGACTAAGTTCAGCACCATGGGTGATCGGGCCTTCTGTTCTGCTGCCCCTCGTCTGTGGAATGCCCTCCCTGACCATCTCAGGGCTCCACAGACGACTGAAACATTTAAAAAAGGACTTAAAACTTTCCTTTTTAGCAGAACCTATAACTTTAATTAACATTGCTGCTTTTTGGTCATGTTTTTATATAATTATTATTTTATTTTTTATTGATGCTTTTATCTGATTTTACTTTGTAGCACTTTGAGATTTGATCCAAATGTAAAGTGCATTATAAATTAAATGTATTATTATTATTATTATTATTATTAGAGAAAGGCGACCGGCCCCTTCTTCGCACATTCGTGGACGTGGTTGCATCCATTGTTCCGGGTCCGATGTTCCTGCAGATGTCTGCGTGCTTTTATTCTGTAATTTCCACAGAAGACCGATAACAATCAGAACGTGGGTTCTTATCGGGCTTCATATTTATTAACTCAAACCTCCCCTGCTGCAACGCGGGCATCAATGCGCCGAGCACAAGCCGCTAAGGTGCCATTACGCGAACTTGGCGATGCAGCAAACAGCCGGCCGTGGAATATTAAATACACATGACCTGGAGAGCACATATTACAAAATGGCAGCGACCCTGCCTGAGGGGAGTGTTGTTTCCACGGCGAACAAGATTCTCTGCAACACCATTTAGTCTCCATTCATCAAAGTCATTTCGTGTTTTTCAACCGCCAGGAAAACCAGGGGCGAGGTCACACCAGGAGGAGGGAGAGAGAGAGTAACAATATTTAAAAAGAAAAGAAAAACTTGCATAATTATTCATCATTAGCTGCACCCCAGCGGTCCGGACCCGTGTTATCGCCATGGCAACGACCTCCTGGGCCCCGGATCCCCCTATAGCATCCCACTCAACTCAAGCGGGACAACCTCCTCGCTCAACACGGCCGCGAGAGGTTTTTCTCTCTGACCGAGAAGGAGCGCTGCTTGAGTCTCGCTCGTCTTCCTCCGACGTCTTGCCTCAACGCTGTCGGCCATGTTGGTTTGTCTGAGGAGAATCCGAAGGGTGAAGAAACTGAACTGATTTGAATCCGGCCGAAAGAAACCGACATCCTGTCAGTTCGTCGCGTGAACAACGGACTTCCAACGTCTTCATCAGCATCATTATGGAGTCTGAGACGAACCAGTCGCCTCGCATGTGGAGACGGGAGCGCGACCCTTCATCATCAGACTCCCTTCAGAGTTCGGCATCACCGTTAGTCGGATGGTCGTTCGAGGAAAAACAATATTTCACCAAAGCTATACTCTCGCCACAAATTATTAGTGCCGCCGAAAGTTTATTCATGCGGGGCATTTAAAAAGAAGCACAAAGCGTCGACACAAAGTGCTGAAGAGGCTTTAAAAAACAGACAAAGATAATAAAGAAAACTGAAGGAGCCAAAGAGGAAAAACAAAAATCCGATAATCAATGAAGTGAAAAAACAAGCAAGATAAAAAGACGGAGGGGGAAAAAAAAGAAAATGAGCAATTATAAATAAAGCAGCTGGCGTCGCGGCGTTTTGTAGAATCTCTACATTCTGAGCGGTTCTGATGGGAACGTGTCGATCGGACCAGAGGAAGGGGGCTGCCACTGCAAAGGCCCGGTCAGCTCTACTCTTTAAGCTGGATCTAGGAATGTCCAGAAACATCTGGTTGATCTTCTGGAGAGTGAAGGTGCATGAGGAGGTGTTGGCCCATTTAAGACGGTTCTGGTGTTGTGTGATACATAACAGCAGAACCGTCTCCCTCAGGCTCCAGCGCGCTTATATACGAATCAATTGAAGGATCATGATTTTTTGTTTTTGCTGGTTTTGATCGTCTTGTCTTGGTTTGAAAACATTTTTGGATCTCTTGCTTTACTGAATCCCTTCAATCAAACATCTCAGGTTCTGGAGATTCAGTTCTTTAGATCCCCTGATGATTCTCTTTTATGGGGTTCTTCAAGGACCATCGCTGCTAGACGAGTCCTTAGCTACCGACCCAGGAGCTCCGATCATCTAAAGGAGCGCTACTGTAACCTAGCATGTCTGCGGGTCTATCTGAACCAGAGGGATCACTCGTTCAGGGTGGGGGTGGGGTCATCTGGACTTAAGCTGGGACAGAGCCGGGTGAAGCTTCTCACCAGCAGCTTAGGTTAGTCCTTTGAAATCCTATTAGGGCAGTCCTCTTTAGAAGTAGAGGATCAGAGCTGGTCCACTTCTCTCCAACGAGGCGTACCGTTGATCCAACATGTTTTCTTCAGGATCGAGCTCCAAAGATTCGTTGATTTCTTCCATGGCGCCAAGCTCCACCCTTCCGCCTGGTTTCATGGTTATCCGCTGACAAAGCCGATCTTGGCAAACTCAGCTGGACTCGTCTCCTAGCGGATGCTGTGTTGTGAACTCCACACAGAAAGGCCCCAAAGCCAGGGGGAGGGGGGGGGGGGATTCGAACCCTCTCGCTGTGAGGATACAATGCTAACCACCTGTTGGTGCTAACGTAAGCATGGCTACGTTGTATGGCGTTTCTCTACAGGGTCCTGTTATTATCTAAATCTTCGAGATGTTACAGCGGATAATCTGTTTCCATCTGCCTCTGTCACACCGACCAACTGCATGTCCTCTCTAACCACATCCAGGAACCTCCTCTTTGGTCTTCTCCTTCTTCTCCTGCCTGCAGCTCCATCTCCAGCATCCTTCTACCAGTAGATCCACTATCCCTCCTCTTCTTCACGGGTCCAAACCATCTCAATCTGTCCTCTCTGACTTTGTCTCCAAGACGTCTAACCTGGACTGTCCCTCTGATGTCTCCTTTCTAATCCTGTCCTTCCTCCTCACTCCCAGAGAACATCTGAACATCTTCAGCTCTGCCTCCTGTCTTCTGGTCAGAACCACCGTCTCTAAAACATCCAGCAGAGCTGCTCTCACCTCCATCTTGGAAACCTTTCCCTTCACTCCTGCTGCTGCTCTTCTGTCACAGATAACTCCTCACACTCTTCTCCACCGACTCGCTTCATTATCAAAATAATAATGTCCAAAAGCTAACGATAATGTTTGGATTTGTTAATCAATTTATTTTAACTCGATGACGATGGTCCGTCCAAATAATCAAATCCTTGAAAAGTCAGGGATATTATGGAATCATCCTCACAGCCGCTGTCCACCGCCCACAAAATCATGGGTCGTTTAGAAATTGTTTTCCCAGATAGACCCTAGCACGAGGAAGAACTGGATTGATTCTGGGAAAGGTCGGTTGTATATTTCTCGGGGGAGCTTTAACTCCAAAAGGAGTTAAATCAGTGGGATTGGGTTTGTACAACGCAGGGGAACTTGGTTTCATGTGAGACACACCTGTTCCAATTAGTCCCTCAGCTGGGCAGGTTCTACCTCAGGAGATGGAGAAGGTGTCCAACAGACACAAACATCTTTAATCTTCTGGACTTTCATAAAAGTCTAAGAAGAAAGAGAATCAAATAATCAGGAGAAGGTCCAGAGAGAAGAAAGAGAAACATCGAGGACAGATTGACATCAAACCTCGGCCAGGAGGAAACCAGTTCACAAACAACAAAATAAAAAAACAGGTAGGCGACATGTTTGCGAGCGGGGGGGGAGATTATGTACTACTTAGTCGGCGCCGGAGAGAAGGTGAGACGTCCTGGATGCTGGAATATCTTTGTTGCACAGATGTTGCATCAGAAAACGAGGAGGAGACCCGCGAGCCAGAATGCGTCGCACGGCTGGGAAGCGTAAAAATGAAACAAGTTTGAAAATGAAGAATTCCAACCAATCAGAGGTTCTTGAGCGACGTTGACGCTTTTAAACCGGATAATCAGTCCGATAAAGGTAGAAGATGGATTCAGAGAAAAATGGCCGCTTCTAATCAGGACAGCTTGATGCGTGAAAGGATGGACTTCCTCCAAGTACAAGATGGGACCAAAACAACATTCAGCCATAACATTATCACCACCTAGCTTATATTGAGTCGATCGCCGTGTGCCATCGAAAAAAAGCCCCGACCCATATCGAGGCCTGGATCCGGCACCAATACGACAGCAGCGGTTCCTTCTCAAGTCCTGGCAGCTGGGCGTTGGATCACACTTGTTTGTCCGCGGCACATTCCACAGATGCTCCTTCTTTTTTTTTAGCTCAAGGGACTTTGGAGGCCAGGTCAACACCGTGAACTGGTTCTTGTGTTCCTCAAAACATTCCAGAACCTTTTCTACAGTCTGTCAGGGAGCATCATCCCGCTGAAAGAGGCCACAACATTAAAGACTAACGTTTCCTTGAGGGGGGGGGCACTTGGTCTGCAGCAATGTTTAGGTAGGTGCTATGTGTCAATAGAACATCCACATAAACGGTAGGACCAAAGGATTCCCAGCAGAACATTGCCCAATCACAACACCATCAATCTCCCAATGCTCCATGGTCCGGTTCTGATGCTGATGTGTCCATTGTATGAGCTTTCAGTGGTGGCAGCCCCGGACGCAGCACTCTGTGATGTCACTGCGATTCACCAGTTGTCTTTCTGTCGGCCACTTTGGTCACTACTGCAGACGCGACACCGCCAGCAAGACCTGCGGTTCTGGAGATGCTCTGATCCGGTCACCCAGTCATCACAATCTGGTCTTTCTCGAAGTTTGTGTTAGTCCATTTTTCCCGCTTCCAGAATCAACTTCTGCACAAAATGTTCCCTTGCTGCCTTTCACAACCAACCCTCTGACAGGTGGAACCCAAACTATGCTGGATTTGGGTTCCACTGGTGTGATCTCAGAACCAACAGGGTTAATATTTAAGTTAATCATAACCTCTTTGTTGTTTTGACGGTAACATTTGAAAGGTTCTTAAAATGTCATCGTTAGAGTCACGATCTAATAAACTTAATTCTGCACCAAATGGACCCATTTAGAACGTAGCTGCCATGTTTTCAGCCTTAGGGACATTGTCGGATTCCACCGACTACCGACCCGACCACTACGGGGTTTTCAATCTTTACTAAGTGCATGAAGCATTTTTATCATTTATTTTTACCATTTTTGGATAAATGAGGACCTTTTTATACCATTTTCAGCACAATCATTTGAACAGGAACCTCAGCGGTTCTTAGCGGTTCTTAGCGGTTCTTAGCGGTTCTTAGCGGTTTGTGTGAATGTGTGATATAAATGAAGTGACTAAAGCGGGTTAAAACTAAAATGGCTCAAACTTCATCTTGGATCAAGCCCCTCGCTGGGGAATCTCTGCTTCTTGTTCCCTGAACCGGCCGCCTGTTTCTCCGAGAGTAGAGGCTAGGACCTGTGGCAGTGAGCCAGGACGCCCCCCTTCCTCCTCCTCCTCCTCCTCACCAGCATCCTGCCTGGCGCTGTCACCAGGCTCCTGGTGTCCTCGCCATGTCCCGACTTAAGGTAACGGCTCTAATTTCACAGTTTAATTACGGCTAATCTGAGGAGACCGAGCCAATGCTAATGAGATGGCGCGTGCTGGAGGCCGGCGCTCTCCGGGACAAAAGTGTCGGGACAAGGTGCCGAGGTTTTACAACCGAGGTATGCCGAGTGAATCATGGAACAATCCGATTCAAAAACGGGTTTGAACAAAAACTATTTCCAATTTCACGCTAAAATTCTGAGGGTCTGAGATATTAAACTAATAATTACCCCAAAGAAATAATATTCCGTAGATTTCTTTAAGTACTTTAATAGATATTTGAATATAATATATACCTTGTCTTTAATTGATTTGTTTAAAGGCAGCAGAAACTAAACTAAAAGAAGTTATTTGACTTTTTTATGCAACAATTCCATCAGAAAATTAAAAAAACCCCGTTTTTCTTCATCTTGGTGAGCGTCGTGATCAACTTTCCATGGCGGCATTTTTCTAATGGACAGCCAGCGACTCGTGGCAGACGCCTTAAAGACAGGTATTCATCCAGCGCACCCTCATTTCATGGTGGTTGCCCGTGAGACAGCGGCGGCTTCAGAGTGAAGGTGAACTCTCTCAGGACCTGTAAATGGCAGGCGTGGCCTCGGATGTCCTTCCCCGGAGAACCGATGAAATTTCATCAACATTCATATCTTCTTTCTTTTTCCCGCGACGGAATGATGGAATTCGTTGAAATCTACAATCAGGCATTATCTTATTTAGTTTGAATTAAGCTTGAAGGTAGAGGGGATTGCAGAGTTTTGGGGTTGACCAGCGAAAAGAGAAAAGTGTTGGTGTGGAAAAAACAATGCAATCTTTCCAAAGTATTCATCACCTGATAAAAGCTGCCAAGGTCAGACCTCTGGGAGATTGCTGGATCGAAAACATTATTTGAGCACGGGGTTGTTTGCCCGGAGAGCACTTTAAAAGCAGCAAACCTGCTGGGGAACAACAGCAGCAGCGGTGGCTGAGGAGAAATACCGTCTGGTGCCTTCAACTCTGTTGAAAAAAACCCGGAACCATTAAGGTTGTATTTACTCAGAAAAAAGCCCATGAAAATATTTCCTGCTCTTTCTTTGATGCAGAAAAGATGAATCCGGATCCGTCACCGCGGGGGCGTTTAATACTGTAGAAGAACTACAGGCTTGTTTAGTGACACAGCCTCAGAGCCCCGGCGTCTTCACCCTAACGGTGATGAATGCAACCGAAGAACATGGAGGTTTCTGCTGATTACAGAAACGCTTAACTTCTAATTATTGTTGATATTAAAACAGTTGAATCATCTGGAGGTGATGAATTCCTCCAAATGTTCTCCTTTCATGATATCAGTGTCTGGACTTGTGTTGGATGAATGGAATGGATGGATGATAGGATATATGGATGAATGGATGGATGGATGACAATATGGATGGATGGATGATAGGATATATGGATGAATGGATGGATGGATGGATGATAGGATATATGGATCAATGGATGGATGGATGGATGACAATATGGATGGATGGATGGATGATAGGATAGGATAGGATATATGGTTGGATGTATAGATAGATAGATGGATGGATAGGATATATGGATGGATGGATGGATGGATTGACAGATGGATGGAGTATATGGATGGATGGATGGATGATAGGATAAGATATATGGATGAATGTATGGATATATGAATGGCAGGGAAATATGGATGATTGATGGATGAATGGATGGATGGATTGATAGATGGAAGAAAATATGGATGATGGATGGATGATAGGATAGGATGTATGGATAGATGGATAATAATAATAATAAATTATGGATGGATAGGATATATGGATTAATGGATGGATGGATGGATAGATAGATGGATGGGTCGGATATATGGATTGATGGATGGATTGACAGATAGATGGAGTATATGGATGGATGGATGAATGGAAGGGAAATATGGATGGATTGATGGATGGAATAATTGGATGGATAGATGGATGGATGGGTAGGATAGGATATATGGCTGGATGGAAGGATGGATGATTGGATAGGATATATGGATGGATGTATGGATAGATGGATAGATAGATGGATGGATGGATTGATAGATGGATGGAATATATGGATAGATGGATGTATGATGGATGGATAGGATATATGGATGGAAGGATGTATGGATGGATGTATGGATTGGTGGGAAATATGGATGGATGGATAGATAGATGGATTAATGGATAAATGGATATATGATGGATGGATGGAAGAATAGATGGATGGATGGATGGATGGATGAATAGATGGGTGGATGGATGGAAGAATAGATGGATGGATTAATTGAGGGATGTATTTCTGTATTGATGGATAGCAGAACCCAAGTTTATCTCAATGATGGCGAGTCCTTCTGGTCCTGAAGCAGCGGATCATCTCCACAACATTCCACCTCCACCTCCATGTTGGACCGTAGGTCTGATGTTCTTCTTGTGAAATGCTACATTTGGTTTCCTCCAGATGGACCGGAACCCTCGTCTTCAAACAGTTCAACTCTTCACTCATCAGTCCAGAGAAGATTCTCCCAGATGCTCTGAGGGTCATCAAGGTGTGTTGTGGGTACATTTAGACCATCTTTAATCTTCATCTGGGTCAGCAGTAGCTTTCTCCTCATCACCCCACCAGTGTCATTGGAATAGTTGAACCATAACCTCTGACCTTTACTGAGGTGAGAGAGGTTTGCAGTTCTTTGGACGTTTTCTTTGGATCCTCTGTCACTTCCTGGATGAGGAGGAATTTTTGAAAGGTGGTCCACTCCAGTCTTCTCCATGTGTTGATAATGTGTCTCACTGTGGATCTGTGGAGTCCCAGAACCTTAAAAACAGCCAAGAATGATGGATTCCAATCACCTATTTTTGGGGAATTTCTGTTGATTTTGGGACTACTGGTAGGTCCCACCAGTAGTCCGTCTTCAGAGACCTCCTGCCTCTGAGGACGGTCTACTGAAGTGATGATGTCATTGAACAGGGCTGGTAGTGATCGGGTCTGGGTGGGTCCGGTCCACCTGGAGCCGGTTATTAGTGCAGTTTTTTCGGATTTAGCCTCTATTATTATAGTATTATTATATAATTATTGTGTTGCTCGCCCCCCCACCCACACATTAAAACCCGCTCCACTTTCTACCACTGAATGTTGGATGAGTCACCCAGGTGAGAGATCATCAGCACAGAACCATGTTCCCCACTGCTGGTGATGAACACCGACACGCCGGAGCCGGCAGAGATATGATGAAGAGGGGATTAATTCCTGCTAATTGCTCAGCCCACGGCTCATGCAGTGATTGAGAACGGCTACATTAGCCAACAGGAAGAAGACAAACAACAGCAAAGAGCATTAAGTAGTCCATTACATGCACGTTGTCGGCGAGAGAACAAACGAGGAGTCGGGTTCGCTGCTGCGACTGTAAATGTGAGGCACCAAAAAAAAGGGCATGGGGGGGAAATTAGTCCTGAATATTCACAGTTATCCCATCGATCGGAATCATTTTTAATACTGGAGTCTGTGCGTGATCAGGCTGTAGGGTTCCAGGTGGAATAAACTCATGCGTCAAAGACAAATTGAATTATAGCACAAAATGTGAGAACAAAGCGCTCCGGAAGGACGTAAATGCGATACTTTTTGTTTTTTTTCCGTCTCAAGAACATTGCCAAACTCCGTCCCACACTCACCCTTTCCGACGCCACGAAACTCGTCCACGCCTTTGTCTCCTGCCGGCTGGATTACTGCAACGCACTTCTCATCGGGATCCCTAGCAAGAAACTCCAACACATTCAGAACGCGGCTGCTCGGATCCTGATGAGAGTTCGTAAACATGAACACATGACCCCCTTCCTTCACTGGCTCCCTGTCTCCCCCAGGATCCACTACAAAATCGACCTCCTCACCCACCGGTGCATCCACGGAAATGCTCCGCTCTACCTCAAGGAACTCCTCACCAAGGAAACATCAAGCCGAAACCTCCGCTCACAAAATGGCAACCTCCTCCATCCCCCCCAGAACCGAGCTCCGGACCGACCATGGGAGACCGCGGCTTCTGCTCTGCTGCCCCTCGTCGGTGGAACTCACTTCCAGACCACCTCAGGGCTCCACAGACGGTTGAAGCATTCAAAAAAGGCTTAAAGACATTTCTCTTTCAGAGAACTTTTTCTGTTTTTATACTTGTTTTATTTGAAAAGGAGACTTCTCATATATTGAAGCACAACTTTTGTGAAAATCTTAATTAGGTGTATAATTCAGGGGTGTGAATCGGACGGGTTCCAATAAAAGGTGAGTGAAAATGTTCTGCTTTGGACATTTCTATGTAATCTGCTCATTTCAATGTTTATTCTAATGCTTCTTTTATCGTCTTTTATCTTGCTTGATTTTAAACTGATAATTTCCTCTGTCTGTTATTCTTGTAATTTTCGCCATTATTGTTCCCAGTCGTATCGGTTCAGCACTTTGTTTAATCCATCTTGGACGTTTAAATGTGCTGTATAAATAAACTTTGACTTGACTAATAGATTTTATGATATAAAAAGTATCGTGTTATTAGTATAATGTGTCTAAGGGTTTATTATGCCTTCAAGTGTTTCCTGTATATCTTTAATTATTTAGCATAAAGCATTAAATTTCATGCTGTCTGTTCAGTGTTTAAGAATTTAGGCGATCTCTTGGAATAAATGGAATAAATACAGTAGAGTCACCTTCACCCCTCAGGAGAGATGGTCCCCACCAGGTGGACTTTGGGGACCCAACCAGTTTACCTTTTAATGGTTTCACGAGTTGGATCTTCATGCTTTCCATCTTTCACAGCGACATTTCATGTAATACTGCTTTTTCTTGAGGAAAACACAACGTATCATCCTCTATTTCTGCAACCAATAGAATACATCCCAGCCCCCCCCTCTTATAATATTTATCTATTCCATTAAATTATAATTTCATTATGGCATACTTAAATTCAGTGTTTGAGGCTATTTCTTATGAGTGAACATTGTTTGCAGTTGTTTTTATGACGTTCAAGAATATTGAATTTTGCCCACTTTTCATTTTTCATTCCCCATAATTCCTCATTTTCCGGTGAACACAGCTGCTGCGGCTGTTTCCAACGGTTAAAGTCCTGCTCCACGTGTAGAAAGGAGCCTCAGCACTCACGCGGTGACATACGGCGGAAGAGACAAGCCAAGCAGCGTGGTACCGCTGTGACCTTTAGGTCCCGGCGCTTCCCAGCAGGACTTCACAGAACTGAGCTCAAGTCTCAATCGCTTCAAAAATACTGCAGGCAGGAAACGCGGACCTTATGGGAACCTCTGCTCTTCCTCACTCACTACAATCTAGAATCATATATCTACGTTCACCTGATACAGCATTTTGTCTCAGGATGACTTTAAAAAAAATAATAATTGTACCTCCTGCACGGAACAACGACCGTCATTTATCTGAATCCCGTCTCTCGGTCTCGTACGAGCGGATGATTACAGTTTTAAACCTGATTTATTCAGTTAGCTGGAGAGAGAAAAACAAACAGAAGAAGGGAAAAACGAGTCACGGAAGCAGATGGGGGGGAAGAGGAAGAGACAACGTGAGTCGTGACACGCGGTCGATGAGGTCTGACCTTCTCTCCTCCACCAGCATCTATGACCCTGACCACCAGTTCACCGGTTGACCTTGTTTATACCACAGTTTGTAGGTACACTGACAACACCTGCACTTCTGGAGATTCTCTGACCCGGTTTGTTGAGGCATCACAAATTTGCTCCGAGCTGCTCGGATCTTTACGATCGACCATTTTCCTGCTGCGAACATCAGCTCTAGGACTAAATGTTCACTTCCTGTCTTACTAAATCCCACCCACTGACAGGTGGCAAAGGCAATGAGATCATCAGACCTATTCTGACTCCACTTGTCGGTAGTTATAATGTTATGGCTGATTGGTGTATGCGAGCCCCTCGAATCCAGGGGAATAATCGATGGTTTTTGTAACAACCTTATATTGAAGTACGATGAGATTCAAGGAGGTAAACAACAACAACAACGACAAAGAGAAAACGACGCCTGAACCCTGAAAACGGACCCGCTGGCACAAACTGGTGGGTAAGAATTGTTTGTTGTTGCTATGATCTTCGGCACATCTGCCTTCCCCGAGCCTCTTCCTCTCCAGCGATGGCGACAGCAGCCCCACACTGTGTGGCATCTGCAGCTAAAGGTTCGGGTTTGCTGGGAGGCTCCGAGGAGCCCACCAGACTCTGACAGGCAGCCTCACGGACACCATTACCCAACCACGGCACTCCACAGGTGGGCACAGAGAGGACCGTCAGGGCCCGGAGGGCCCGGCCATACTTACCCCCTCTCGCCGCTGTAACCATTGCGGGCTACCCAGAATGCCCTCCTTCCCTCCGTGGTGTGAGCAGACTGCATGAAGCGTATGATGCAGACCTGCGGCTGACGGCGCTAAAGTGAGACGGCGGGCTGATCTTTTTCTGCGATTGGAGTGTGCATGAGTGTGTGTGTGTACGTGTGCAGGCCGACGGTCTATGGAGAGGCACAATGCATGCATATTTGTCAAATAGACACCAATCTGAAGAGCAATAAGTCACAATGTGGCTACTGCTGTCTCTGATCTTTTGATTCCTTTGATGTTTCTTTTGGGTTGGAGCTGGGGGCTCCAAGGGCTGAACAGAGATGCAGAAGTGGAAAGCGTTAGAGAAGACCGTTTACAAAGTATTTGAGAGATACTCAGTTTGTTTGGAGTTGTTGGTAGATTTAGAGGCGGGAAGTAACAGAAATTAATGGAGAAATCTGCATGTTTTTTTCATGTTCCATCAGTGTTAGGGTTACACATTTTCTGCATTTTAAAGACCCTACAGAAACTCAGCGATCTGTTCTTACAGCGCCTGCATTTTTAAAAGAAAAAAAAAGAAAATTATAAAATAGGCCCCGCCCCCTTTGGACCTGGACAGGATAACAGAGGACGGACAAATCTTTGCTACTTTTAGGATTTTACTGAAACTTTTCTGCACGGATAAAGATCAAGCATATCTCAGAACAGGTCCCCCAGGAGACGGTTCACGTTTACAATGAGCGGCCATAACATTATAACCACCAACAGGTGATGTCAGAATAACATTTTATTAGGATTATCTTGTTAAAATGACACCTGCCGTTCTGAAAACATGATAGCTACGGTCTGAATTGGAACCACGTCGTCTCCGTTGCACTTCATATGCCACAGCCGAGTGGCCATCCTTGCTCGTAGATGTTTGCACCGGCTGCCCTTCATCTACAAAACTCTTCTAGGACTGGTCCCTTCATACCTGTGTGCATATTAGTGAAAAGAGCTTTTAAACACCCGCCCCCACTGCTCGGACCACCCGACAGAAAGACCTAAGAGTGCCAGAACTGACTCCTGTAAATGGGTGTGTAGGGATTCCAGAGGGACTAGAACCTGAGACCGTTGGTCGTTGTAGTTTTACTTGATATTTATGATATTTGTATTCGGTGTGAGAAGTTCTGCTGCCTTCTTTGTAAAAGAGATCCCTTGTTTTTTTTATTCTCCTGGGTAAATAAAGGTTGAATAAATAAATAAATCGGTATCAAAAGGTTACCATTTTATCCAACAACAGAAAATAAATAAAAAATTCTGGCGTTCTTGGAGCCAATTCAGTGTGAAATTCTTCAGAAAACTGATTTATGCATTTTGTCTTGATTCCAAAGCACTTTTTCCTCCTCTCTTTAAACGCTGACCTGCTGAAAACATCCGGTATATACATTATAAATGACTTAAGGTGAGATTGCTGCTACTGCTGGTTGTGTTTTGTCTCTTAGTAAATAAGCAAAGCTGCCTCCCATCAATAAGTGACCATTTGGGAGTGTGGGGGCGTTTTCACACCGATGCATGCAGACTCCCGCGTTGCAGTCTGTCGTTCAGTCTAAACGACAGCTCAGTATTCAGGTCGGGTCTACAGGTGCTCAGCGTCGGGCTTTATGCGACAAACCCGCCACCGCACCTTGTCTGCTCCACCCGAGCCTCCCGGGAGCGTCTGAGCGAACAAGAGATCCAGGCTGTCGAGGTCTGTGGAAATTCTGGGCTTTCATTTTTCCAGCCCTTTTTTTTTTCATGATGACCTCGACTGTACCGAACAGCCCATTTAGCGCCTGGAGAAAAATAGGAGAGAGGTTTTGGGCCTTGCATGCCAGCTGTCTGTGGTGCCATACTGTTTGCCAGAAAGCCCAGCGGGGGTCCAGAGGATCCGTAAGCAGCTTGCCGGCCTGCTGAAGTGTAACACGGAGAGCAGGGTGTGCTGTAAATACAGCAAAAAGGAAAATCCCCACCAGGTACGAAGCTGAACCGGGCTGAACGCAGGGGATCTGAGATAAACATTCTCCGGTCGATTTGCTACACCTGAAGGCCCGAGCCAAGGTCCAAATCCTAGTTCCATTAATATTCTTTCTCATGTAATGCTCACAGATTATCGGACATTCAATAGACTTCTTACAGGAAACTAGATTTAAGGGTATATCCCTAAAAAGTCTCCAACCACCTGACCACAGTATTCTTTGTAAAAAAAATTTAGTTGTAAATTCATATGCATCAAATTTGGACTAAATTGGATCAGTGGTTGAGAATTTATGACTGCTTTTTTGAGATAAAGCTCCCCAAGTGTCAGAAATATGCAGCCCACCTTGCCCAAAATCAATCCAGTTCTTCCTCACACTAAAATCTACGTGGGCATAAAGTTTGGAAATGATCCGTGAAACAGTTTCTGGGTTATGTTCAGGAAACACAGTTATTCATTAAAAAAAGAGATAAAGTATGATACAAATTAGATAGATATTTTTTCATATGATCCAAATATGAACTATATCGGATCAACCTTTTGGAAGTTATGTCCGTAAAACAGTTGTCGCAAAAAAAGCTCCCCGAGTGAGTAAAATATAAACTATCAAAGTAAAACATGATTTATAAATTATGCACCAAATTTGGACTAAATCGGTTACGAAATGATTGTCTGACATTTTTGAAGATAAATCTCCCCTTAGTGTTGGAAATAAAGAACCAACCTTTCTCAAAATCACTCCAGTTCTTCCTCACACTAAGATCTATGTTTCTATGAAATTTGAAAATGATCAATGAAATCGTTTTTGAGTTATGGTACTAACTCAAAGGATCTGCGACGAAACACAGAAGACACAGACGCAGCGGTGGTCGATATTGTTCATGTACGGTAAGAATAAAAATGTGTTTTTTTTTTAACTGCTTATGCTGACGACACGTTCATATTTACTTAATAGTCTGATTAATGGAGACTTCTCCTCACAACCAAGACTTAAAGCATCTGCTGCTAACGTCCGGTACCAAATACCACTGCGCTCCTTCAGGGGTCTACTGGAGTCCAGGCCTCGAAGGATCCGAGCGGTTTTGTTGGCAAAAGGGGGGCCGACACAGTCTATTATGTTAACTCTATGTTAATATTTCTTTTGCAGTGATGGTCGTGAAATCAGATAGAAAAATGAAAAATAAACAAATGAAAGAGGCGAGGAACCGTTTCCAAGCAAACTGTTCTCCGCAACCAGGTACATACATGCTATGACTGACACTTGGGGCATTTCCCAGCATGCATCTGTCCCAAAGGGCCCCCACAGCGAGGTGATATTACCATATCAAAGGCCATCTCGGCCAGTGCTTCAGCCGCCTCTCGATTCCATTTTTCACATGGATCCATTTGAATATCTATGGCAAGAGATCCAGTTGCACCAGAATCACACACACACACACACACACACACACAGATGTGAACACACACTCAGGTGCAGCCTCACACTCAGATACATACTGGATGCACGGATGTAAACAAGCTCACACGAGTGTCATTGTTCCGAGCCTCTATGATTTATTGTGCTCTTTGTGAGGAAAATTAAAGGAGGACCAGGAGTTTGTGTGTGTGTGTGTGTGTGTGTGTGTGTGTGTGTGTGTGTGTGTGTGTGTGAGAGTGTGTGTGTGTGTGTTCATGAATATTCTCTTTCAAATCCAGATCTGTTTTCGGGCACCTGGGCAGGCAGCAAACAACAATAGCGTGTCATTAGGAGCGATGCTATCACTCCAACACTCCAACTACAATAAACACAGACACGAATATATTCTAGTGGGCAGATACGTAAAAAAACCAAACAGCACCTCCTTCACCTCCTGCACCACCGTGACTCCAGCTTATTTGTTTTGGATGTGGAGACTCCATGTCTACACCAGCTGGATCAAGGGAAATAAGCACTGATTTGACGGATTGCTAATAATGCATTTAAAATGAGCAGTTTGTCAAGTTTAATAAATGGGACATATGTATATATATATATATATATATATATATATATATATATATATATATATTACTAAGTTCTTTCAATCTGTAGAGGGGGCTTATCTTCTCCCATGGTGGCCACCATGTTTGTAGAACTACCTAGAACGGACAAGTTGAATTCTTGAGAGGATTTTTCACATGTTTAGGTTGAAGCGACAGAAAGACGGTAAAAAAAGAAACACTTTGTCTATAAAAAACAATTAGCCGGAGATTAATTAGTTGTTGTTGGTTAAAGTTAGCTACAGGTAGAAGATTTTCAAATCTGAACCAACATCAGGACAGATTCTACTGATTTTTAACATTACAAACTTCCAAACGCACGCACTAGACGATTCAGCTACACGGCGGGTTTCTGTTCGTTAAAAAAGATCGCAACATCCGGTTACAACGCTTCCCGGTCCGCTCGCTCTCGCTCTCGCTGTCTATTGGAGGTACGCAACCCGATCAGGAGTTGTAAATATCAAACATGTTTGAATTTGAATGAAATGAATGAAAGGAAGCAAGAAAAAGCGAGAAAGTATGTCAGAGAAGGGAAACACGAAGACCCGACTCGTGAAACCTTTGGGAACCTGGTCCATGTAGTTCACCGAGGGGATTCAACTCGGCAGGCACGGATTGGCTACAAAGGTAAACTGGGTAAACTAGTGGGGTCCAATCAATCCACCCTGTGATCAATCCACTCAGCGGTCCAGAGTTGGTCCAGAGGTGATGAAGGAGGGTCCCCTTCCGTGACATCTTCGAAATGTTGGCCGGCGAGCCGGGTCGGGGGTGGACCTTCCTGCTGTGAGAACCACAATCTTTTCTGGGGACATGGACTGAGAACCATGACCGAGAACTTCGGCACCATGTGGCACCGTGTCAACTGGCCCAATTAAAAAATTGGATTAAAAAAAGTGTGTAAAAGTATCGGAATTTTATACAATGTAAAGAACAATTTAATAATAATAATAATAATAATACATTTAATTTATAATGCACTTTACATTTGGATCAAATCTCAAAGTGCTACAAAGTAAAAGCAGATAAAAGCATCAATAAAAAATAAAATAATAACTATATAAAAGCCTTACCAAAAAACCAACAATGTTAATTAAGGTTATAGGTTCTGCTAAAAAGGAAAGTTTTAAGTCCTTTTTTAAATGTGTCAGTCGTCTGTGGAGCCCTGAGATGGTCAGGGAGGGCA
>VRLP01008378.1:0-12500 GCA_009660295.1 Lophius piscatorius
GTCCTGACGACGTCTGTCCTGACGTCTGTCCTGACGTCTGTCCTGACGTCTGTCCTGACGACGTCTGTCCTGACGACGTCTGTCCTGACGTCTGTCCTGACGTCTGTCCTGACGACGTCTGTCCTGACGTCTGTCCTGACGTC
Source organism: Lophius piscatorius (assembly GCA_009660295.1). Lineage (NCBI taxonomy): Eukaryota > Metazoa > Chordata > Actinopteri > Lophiiformes > Lophiidae > Lophius > Lophius piscatorius. The sequence goes on from VRLP01008378.1 coordinate 144, forward strand.
TGTCCTGACGTCTGTCCTGACGTCTGTCCTGACGACGTCTGTCCTGACGACGTCTGTCCTGACAACGTCTTTCCTGATGTCCGTCCTGACGTCCGTCCTGACGACGTCTGTCCTGACGTCTGTCCTGACGTCTGTCCTGACGTCTGTCCTGACGTCTGTCCATAAACTGATGGAGTCTGTGACTGAAACAAATGTTTGTATTTATTTAGGGGGGTCTTACTTACATGCACAGCCTCATTGTTGTAACAGAACTCCTCAGCAGGAGCAGCAGGGCTCCACGGAGGTGAAGGTCCACCGCTTCAGTTCCTTCCACACTGAACCAAATGTTCTGTTGGTCGCCGCATATTTCATGGATCTCAGAGATTTCAGCCAAAATGAAACCGACTTCCTGATTCTGTTCTCCAGCGCCAAACCCCCAACACATAACAGGGATCACCCGACTTTTCATTTCCCTCAGCTCAGAAGAGTTTACCTTGTGATTTGGTGGAGCATCATCAAACATCACGTCACGTGACTGAGGCGGTGCGAGAGGGAGGGGGGGAGCTCCTGAACATGGACCTAGGATGAAACCTACATCGAGTGGAAAGTCTCTGTCTTCACCACGTCGGACCGAAACCATCCAGACCCCCGGACCAGCTCATGGTCCGTTTGACTCACTTGTGGACCGGACCTGGGGGAGACGGTCTGTTGATTTCCGGCAGCAAACTATGACCTCGAGTTCGGAGGTTCTGACCCTCGGACCGACCACCTCACACTCGGCTGCTGGAGATCACGGACTGATGAAGAGAACAGAACCGCATCAACTGGAACCAGCAGAGAAACCATTTTAAAACTCCCCTAACCAGAGTCTCCCTCATTATTCTGCAGATCCATGAATCACAGACAGGACCGGGTCCAACACCGGCTGTGTCGTTGTCCTCCTCAGAGTTCTGACAAACAGTCTTATGTTTAATAATGGAATTAGTTTGTGAGATAAAAGGGCTTTTATAAAATGTATTCATGCATTATAATCACAAAAAGGATGAAGCCTTTTTCATATTTTCAGCTGAATCTTTGGATCAGTACTTTTGTTCAAGGTGACGGTTTGTTTCTTTGTTGGCCTGTTATTATTATTATTATTATTATTATTATTATTTCCAGCCGGAGTCTCAGATAGTGAAGAAGGAAACAGGAAAAAATATAACAAGCTGAATGTTTCTGCTGGAGTCAGATTGAATCAGCTGTGGTTGTTTAACATGATGACAACAACTCCCATGATCCTTTGCTGCCCCTGTTTTGTACTGAGGGTGTAGCTGTAAATATAGGGATATGAATGTGGTTTGACTCCCTGCTCCTTCGTTGGCTCATCCTCGTCTTCAGCTGACAGTTTCAGCTTTTGTCCAAATGCAGCTCTCCTTTGATCTGCAGATATTTTCCACACGACTTCATTCATCTAATCTTTCCTAACGTTGAATCAGTTTTCATTTCCTACTTCTTGTTAATTGTAGACGTTTGTCTGGATCAAGCGAAGATGAGTTTCAGCGAAGCTTCGCCGCCTCCTGAGGGAAGCGTTGAAGATATTTCCCGGCTGACAGTGTGACAGTGGCGTCAGCGCGGCCTTAGAACGTCGCCGTCAGAGAAATAACACGAGTTATTTTTATGCGCTGTAGTATCCACTCTATTACAAAACATCCCATTAAGACACGCAGGAAGACAGCTGGAGGTTTCTGAGGAGAAGGAGGAGGTTCCACCTCCTCCTAGACGAGGGAAGTAGGAGCCTTTCATTTATTTACTGTCATGCAGGAATGGCGGGTTGTAAATGGAGCGCCGCCGCTGTTCTCTGATGATGATATCTCATTTTTCTGCGATAACACAGCACAGGTGGCGCGGCGTTTTACGAACCCGCTCCGCTCTCACCTCCTCAATTCTCAGTCTACTAAAAATTTTAATCTCTGCTCTGCGGTGAAGTTTTATGAGATGCCCCCACGCCGAGGGGGGGGGGCCTTGTACTTACACGCCACCTGCTCATTACAGGTAATATCTCTGGCTGTTTTTGGTTAGCTGCCAGATCCTTCCCGTTAAAAAGCTACTCTATCATGTAAGTATCCATAAAGAAGTTGTTCTAGTGTTTTATACGAGGGAGGAGAAGAAGAATCCTGGCCCTTCAGGCCTAAAAGTCCTAATGAGCCCGAGTGAGACGGTTCCTGCCATCCATCTATATTCATTCATACAACCTCCGTCTCAGCGGCGCTCCAAAAACATCAACACATTTCCTGCTTGTCAGGTTACCTGTCGGCGTCTGCTGTCTCTCTCTCCTGAGAGCTCAGCCCTCGACGGTCTGAAGGCGGGACACAGAAGAGACGCCTGAGAGACTGAAGGTATGACAAACAAATTAACGTGAAGGTGATCTGTTCGTCGTCAGGTGTGTTGCAGCATGAAACTGATCTCTCTCAGGTAAAATAACACAAAATGTGTCGGACGCTTTCAACCATCCAGACCGGTTAGCCTGCATGAAGATAAACGACGTGTAGGGGCGGCGAGATCTTCCCCTCACAGGTAAGGACCAGCTTTTATCCAGGAGACACAGGTGAAGGAGGTAAAAATGATTGTTTGATAATCAGTCTGTCAGAAAGTCTTCGGCCCTCAGAGCTTCAGGGAGGTTCTAGCCGGCGATGAAGGGCATCGGCAAAATACGTTCTGACGCTGGTGGTGGTGGCCGATGATCCTGCTGGGACTGACGAGGATGATGAAACCAGTCCCATGATGTCGTCCCTGACAGCAAAGGATCATCTGACTGACCTCCTCAAATAAAATAATAATAATAATAATGATAATAATAATAATGATAATGATAATAATAATAATAATGATAATGATAATGATAATAATAATAATAATAATAATGATAATAATAATGATAATATTAATAATAATAATAATAATGATAATAATAATGATAATATTAATAATAATAATAATAATAATAATAATAATAATAATGATAATAATAATAATAATAATAATGATAACAATAATAATAATAATAATAATAATGATAATAATAATGATAATAATAATAATAATAATGATAATAATAATAATGATAATAATAATGATAATAATGATAATGATAATAATAATAATAATAATAATAATGATGATAATAATAATAATAATAATAATAATAATGATAATAATAATGATAATATTAATAATAATAATAATAATAATAATAATAATAATAATAATAATGATAATCTTTCCTTTATTTATCAAATGTTACACAGAACAGACACACAGTACAACGTTGTGAAATTTATCTCTGCATTAACTCAACCCTGCGGCAGCAGTGGGCGGAGCCTGTTATGATGGTAAAACTGTGTCTTTCATGAAGAAGGCTCCGAGTGAGTAAAATATAAACTATCAGAGTGAAATATAATATATATAGAAGAGAGATATCTCCGAGCACCAAAGATGAACTAAATGTGAGTAACGAGGAGAAGTTAAATCTAAAAAACAACGTTTGTCATGAAAAGCATGTAAACATTATTTCATTGGACACTTCCTCTGATCATCATGAGAGTTTCGGCGCTGACAGGTGAAGTCAGATCACCCGGCTGAAGAAGCACCTGTCGGTGGGCGGGATCTATCAGGCAGGAAGTGGACGTTTTGTCTGATGGAGGAGCACCGATGACCCGGTTGTTGTTTGGTCCCATAGAGGAAGTAGTTCAGCACAAAAAGGCCAGCAGACAGATTTTATGGAGTTTCAATGGATTCATATTGAACAATTCCAAACAATTTTCAGAACACATATTATTCTATATTTATTATTATTTATTATTCCGCTCATCTCAACAACTGACCCGTCTGCTGGATCTGACAGAACCCACAGAACCGCTGCTGTGATGGTATGGCTGATGTCTGCAGAGAACTGGAGTGACGTTCATGAGAAGCTCTTCCATTTAAAGGACTTTTTGTTTGGGTGACGTCTTTCTTCTCCACTTCCTCCTTTAGCCAGGACAAAAGAAGATTCAGAGGTTTCCATCGAGGTCAGGCATTTAATTACACTCTTTCTGAAGAAGAGACGTCCACCTTTATATCGCTCTTCAAATCAATAATCAATCGGCTGTGAGCCGCCAGCCTTTCTGACGCCAGCTGGACTTTCTTTTGTCATCCCGGTTCCTCGTCAAACTCTTCATTTCTGCTCCAGTGATTTCTGACGTTTCCCAGGAAGGTGGAGGTTCTGAGATCAGGAGCTTCTCCAGCGCCGACTGGGGGGAGGAGTCACAAACCTTCTCCTCCGACCACGTTTGTGTCGATGATGCGGTTCTTCTACGAGGCTCTCGTTAAAAGTAGAACCTGAAGGTCGACGGTCTGTGAGCTCAACCTTCATCACCGGCGGGATCCACTCTTCGTCTTCATTTAAACACGTGTGGAGGTGAAGAACAAGAACCAGTTCCGACCACAACCCACGACACCGAGCAGGTGAGACGCCTCACCTGGACCGCTGCAGTGAACTAGAGGAATGAATGCATGAATGAGTGAACGAGTGAGTGAATAAGTGAATGAATGATTGGATGATTGAGTGAGTGAGTGAATAAGTGATTGGATGATTGAATGAGTGAGTGAGTGAATGAATGAGTGAATGAATGATTGAGTGAAATAGTGAGTGAATAAGTGAATGAATGATTGGATGATTGAATGAGTGAGTGAATGAGTGAATGAATGATTGAGTGAAGTAGTGAGTGAATAAGTGAATGAATGATTGGATGATGAGTGAGTGAATGAGTGAGTGAGTGAATAAGTGAATGAATGATTGGATGATTGAATGAGTGAGTGAGTGAATGAATGAATGAGTGAAAGAGTGAGTGAATAAGTGAAGGAATGATTGGATGATGAGTGAGTGAGTGAATGAATGAATGAATGAATGCATGAATGAGTGAACGAGTGAGTGAATAAGTGAATGAATGATTGGATGATTGAGTGAGTGAGTGAATGAATGAGAGAATAAGATAATGAATTACAGGAATAAAAACATGAATAAGTGAATGAGTGAGTGATGCGAATGAATGAATGAATGATTGAAAGAGTGAGTAAAACTAATTAGAGAATGAATGGATGAATGTCCATGAGAAGATCCTTTTCCACTGACATGGAGGTCGGTGACGCCGTTCCTCCAGTGAATCAGAAAGAACGTAGTAACGTCGTGACAGAAGAACGAGACACATTCAGATCGGATCGGTTAAAGAACGTAGTAACGCCGTGACAGAAGAACGAGACACATTCAGATCGGATCGGTTAAAGAACGTAGTAACGCCGTGACAGAAGAACGAGACACATTCAGATCGGATCGGTTAAAGCCTCAGATCCCTGACTGTAAATCCTCATCTTTAAATATAAGAATATATTCTAGGAGAGGAACGACGGGATGAATGAATACTTTATTAATCATCTGAACACCAGCAGTGACTGCTGACCCCTGTGTGCTCGAGGAAGAGGAGGGAGGAGGAAGAGCATCAGAACTCGACAAAGTCTAATCTCTCAACTTATATTTGGAGTCTTTTATTCAATAACTGTATTTAAATATCTATGTATCTATACACATATAGGTATATATACACACAAGCACACAAATGTGTTTGTACTGGTGTGTGTTTGTGTGTATATGTGTGTATTTTCTGTGTGTATGTGTGTATGTGTTTGTTTGTGTATTTGTGTTTGTGTGTGTGTATTTTCTGTGTGTATGTGTGTATTTTCTGTGTGTATGTGTGTATTTTCTGTGTGTATGTGTGTGTATGTGTGTGTATGTGTGTATGTGTTTGTTTGTGTAGCTGTGTGTGTGTGTGTATGTGTTTGTTTGTGTATTTTGTGTGTGTATGTGTGTATTTTCTGTGTGTATGTGTGTATTTTCTGTGTGTATGTGTGTATATGTTTGTTTGTGTAGCTGTGTGTGTGTGTGTATTTTCTGTGTGTATGTGTGTATTTTCTGTGTGTATGTGTGTATGTGTGTGTATGTGTGTATGTGTTTGTTTGTGTATGTGTGTGTGTATGTGTGTATTTTCTGTGTGTATGTGTGTGTATGTGTGTATATGTTTGTTTGTGTAGCTGTGTGTGTGTGTGTGTATTTTGTGTGTGTATGTGTGTGTTTGTGTGTATGTGTGTATTTTCTGTGTGTATGTGTGTGTATGTGTGTATTTGCTGACAGATGCTGGAGTGATTGCCGGCTGAAGATGAATGAATACTTTCCTGATCTGACTTTCTTTGACTCTCAGAAGCGTAAAATGATGATTTGCCGTCATGGGTCTGAGTCAGGCGTCTGTTGATGAGAGGATTACTAATCAGTGGGAGACCTAATTACTCATTTCTGTGTCTATTTAAGGAAACTGATCCGCAGCGTCTGAACAGAGACTCTTCCTCCGAGGCTTCCTGCTCACCAGGGAGATAAATGTTGTATAAAAAACACAATAAACCACATTCTATGAAGAAATCTCTCCATGACAACATTTAACTGAAGTACAAAACAAATATAAAAACCTTCATCTTCTCCGTAAGAGTGTGAAAGCACCGTTTTAGAGGGTTCTGGCTCTGGAACCCCATTGGAACCGGGTTGTCCACCATCCCCAACAAACAGAAGAAGAAGAAAAACAGAGGTAAGGCTGAGGACTTTGAGCCACTGGAACACTGGGGGACGACGAAGACGAGGGGTCTGATAGTTGACATTCAGAGGTCAACTGGAAAAATACCTAAAAACTCTTGAAATTCAGGTCCAGAGAGACCCAGTAGATGATAGCAGGGCCGAGGTCCGCATGGAGATCTTCTACTCCAGGTTGGCACGGCCCCCGCAGCCAGAAGGAGAAGTGAGCTGAGCAACGATGGTTCTGTGTCCCCCCGGATCCGACCTCTCTGAAAGGTCAATGAAATGCACTCTAAATGCAAAGTCAGCTGAGCTGCTATAAAAATGGAAGGGTTAAAAATGATATTGGTGGTTCTCCGAGCGTCTGAGGGGGTGGGATGAGTGGGGGGTGGGATGAGTGGGGGGTGGGATGAGAGGGGGGTGGGATGAGTGGGGGGTGGGATGAGAGGGGACTAGAGGAGAGGGGGTGAGATGAGAGGGGGGTGAGATGAGAGGGGGTGGGGGTCACAGAAGGCGCATTGTCACCTCTATAAAATGTAAAAACACTTCTAATGAATAAATATGTCAAGTTAAAAAAACAGTCTAAAATCCAAAGTTTCCCATAAAATCTGTCCTGAACTGGATGAAAGGATGAAGTTTCTCCAAAGCTGATGAAGGTTTAACGCATAAAATGTAAGTGTGTGTATGTGTGTGTCCGCGTGTGTGTGTGGGTCTGTATGTGTGTGTGTGTGTGGGTGGGTCTGTATGTGTGTGTGTGCATGTGTGTGTGTGTGCATGTGTGTGTGTGTGTGTGTGTGTGTGTGCATGTGTGTGTCCGCTTCTTGTCGGTCCTGACACACGGCGAAAATCCTCCTCCTCGGTTCTTCCCCTGATGAAGAGAAGGAAACTCCTGACACCTCTAATGTCCTCCAGGAGAACCGATGATGAAGAGCTGAACATCGACAGCTGAAGTGAAGAGTTCATCAAGAACTGATGCGGATTCTTCTGCTGACGCGGCTTTATTTGACTTCTTCTTCTTCAAACGTTACGTTCTTCATCCAGGCTGGAGCCTCTAGAAGACAATTATTAAACATTGTTTGCACCTGAGAAATGCAGGAAATCCTTCGGGTCTGATGAATTAAATAAACTTTGAAGTTAGGACTTCACACCTTAAAGAAGATCGCCCTCTGGACACGAGACGCCTGGAACTATTTTAACGGACATCATTTCCTGGGCGAGGGACGAGATCAAAACTATGTTGATTATAGACGCGAACACAGACGACCTCATTCTGACGGAGTCTGTATCCGACCCTATCGCCAACCCGTCATCTACAGAGGTTCTATTAAGAAGGTTCTGATCCCCCTCACCGTCCGTATCACTAGTCAAGTCAGTGTCATCTGTAAGTATCACAACAAATGTTTTCTTCGGCCCGATCCAAAGAGAGCCGGTCCAGACAGAACCTTTATTCTACAGCAACCCAACATTTTCTACCGTATGAAAAAGTCTGCCGTTTAACAGGCAGAAACCCTTGAGCAGGTCCTGCCTCGAGGGATGAGGATGAGAGAATGAGTGAGAGAGGGGGGAGGAAGAGGAGGAGGGAGAGGGGGGGGTGACTTCCTGTTTTTTTTAGGAGTCCAACTCGTGAAAAAGCTCAACATGGAGACCATCTGTTTCAGAGCCACTTAAAGGATGTTTTCCTTCAAAGGATGATGTACGCTCTTCATCATCGGACCAGCGTTTCCATGTTCATCATACCTGACAGTCTGATTCTGGATGATCGGATCCAGACGGACATTCCAGCCGGTTCTGTACTCTCTCTTTCAAGGACAGAGCGCCGCTTCAGAAGCTTCTACAGGGATTCATTAATATGAACCATATTCAGAACAAGTGTTCAACCTGATGAATCTGGTTCACATTCAACAACCAGATGTGTTTGTCTGTTAAAGGTGGAATGAATGAAACATCTTTACCGGGCCCAACACGGAGCTTCTGACGATCCTGGTGATAAATGAAGAAGACGAGTCTTTTTTTTATTATTGCTGTCCGTCAACACGGGTGTCAGCAGAGATGATAGCAGATCTATTAAACGGAGACGTTTCACCCGCATCGGGGCCGTATGCGTAACATTCTACGATTCTGCAGTCGTTTCCTGTCTTCTTTAATCAGACGTCTGCTCGAACCGTCCAATCACCAAATGATTCCCTTGTCAGAATCAGAACAGAATCATCGACCCAATAAGTACTGACAGAATTAGAATTTGTATCTATTCCTTAAAAACTTTGAGCAAAACTTTCAAATGTAAGAAAACCAGCAGAGAGTCGAACCTGAGCGGCTGCTCGGATTAAACTCGGTCCGTCAGAACATCCGCCTGAACACGGACAGACAGACGGGTCGGGTCTCAGACTTTATTCATCTACTAACTTGTTCGGAGTAAGAACAATTATTTACCACAGAATAAAGTTAGGATACAGAACCAGCACCGGGGCGATACGGGTCGATTACTGCAGGATCATTTATGCAGCTAATCCAACGTTTCACACCTGGACTTTTTTCAGCCAAAACATCCCAGAACATTTAACCACCAGCCCAGAACTAAAAGTGTAGATGTGTCATGACCTTCATCGCCAGCAGCTGATATGAGAAGATCCCAGGCGTAAACATCATGAGACTTCCTCCACACAGAACAATATTCTGGTTATATAATCAGTTTCTACACGAGTATTGGATTTCTCCACATGTGGCTTTAGCCTTTATCCCCTCCAAAACAGAACAGAACCAAAATAGCATCAATCAAAACCGAACAAAACAAAGAAACTTATCAGAATGTGTGGATTCATCAGATCAGAGTAAAGTTTAGGTCTATATTTAACTATTTATCACGTCACATAAACACACCTACTGATCTCAGCTGGTCGGCTAAGGGGCCGGGTGTGGGCGGAGCTTAGCAGCTGCTCAGTTCATGGACGCTCCTTCGTCAGACATGTTCATTCTCTGGTATTTGATTTATGGACTCTCCCGACCTTCTCCAGTCTTTATCTTCTCCGTCTCGTATTTGTTTGTTTGGAGTTATAGTTTTGTTCTTTCTGTTGTTTCAATGTCACCTGAAAACATTTACATCCCCCATCAGTCACAAGAACAAACCCATGAATATTCTCTGCTGCTGAGGCCCAGCATCTACACACGTGTCAGAATCCTACTATATATGACATCTACTACATTATACCGTCTATAATAATAATAAATATAAAGTGTTTTGTGTGATCGTGTTCACGAGGCTTTGGGATCTGGCTCTGCTGACTTCAGACATGCTAATAACTACCTCTAGTGTTATTGTCTCACGTGTGTCAGGATGGATTCTTCCGGACCATCTGCCCCGTGTCCGATCGAGTTAACGTCACGTTTGATCTCGTGAGACGGTGAACTTGATCGACGACTGTTTCCAGAGGGACGTAGAATATTTGTGTTCCAGTCAGAAGTTTTCAGCGGACCCACTCTGAATGTGGAAACCCTAAACAGGAGGAAAGTATCGGTACTTGTTGCTGTACTTTAGTGGTAGTACACGTGCGTGTTCGACTGTGTCTAAACAGAAGAACTGGGTCAGAATGTGGGCCGGTACCATTGATCTGTTCTGGCCTACTTTTCCCTCCGTCAGCCTGTGAGAAGACAGAAATGTAGAGAATGTGTGTAAACCTGCAGCGAGGAGACAAACACCTTCCCGTCGCGTGAACCCAGAACCTCCCGGGTCTGAGTTCAGCTCTCCCAGTGCTGCTCTACCGTTTCTCTCTGAACCAAAGTCAGCCTCACAGCGGTGACAGCCTCCAAAGACGCCACGCAGAGCTTCACGGCGGGGTTCCCTTCACCTTTTCTCCATCTAACGCCGGCGCCGCTGCCTGCATCCTGAACAACATGTCTGAGAAGCTGCTGTGAAACGTGGCGTCTGAGTGCACATGAGTTACGCAGTGAGGTGTCACAGTACATTAACCTAATTTGGGGGATGGATCCTGTCCCGCTCCACCCACGGCCCTCCACCTCCAGGTCTCCTTTCACCCCTCCGGGTGTCGGCGCTCGGGTTCAGGAGCGTTCTCTGTCTCAGGTGAGAGAGGGAGGACAGGAGAAATGAAAAAAAAAACAGATTTAGCTGTTTCCTGTTCCTGGAGGGGGCTTTAAAGGCGGCGTGGTGGAGTGTGGGCTCATCATCAGGCGGATCTGGGTCCTGTTCAGACCCGCAGGCACCATACATGAAACTCTCTAATGGTCCACAGAACCATTTACAGCAAACAAACACATCGTCTGTCAACTAAAGGCAAATTCAAGTGAATCTCTTGAGTCTCTTCATTTTCTGCTGCTGATAATGAGCCCAAAGGTTCTGACAAACGCAGGCCCGGATGTTTTTCTCTACACGGTTCTGTGCTGCTTCAAACCTGCTAAACGTGGCTGTTTAGCATCATTCTCCCCATTCAATTCTTCTTTTGCTCCAAAAGTTAATCTCACGCTTTAACTTCCCTGTGAGCTCTTATTTAAATTTGTATTGACCTTTTCTTCCCGTCTGTCCGGCAGAAACATCGTCTCCTCTTCCAGAGATGGTTCCGTCTCTGCCGGGTCTTCACCCGTGACGGAGATATCGATCTATGCATATGAGCCGCAGCTACGGAGTCCGTGGTTCAGACGCGTCGGCTGGCAGCGTTTCAGACAGGAACGTAATCCTCGCGGGGCTGACAAAGTTTTCACCATCTTCAGAAGAAGGCAGCATCGTCAGAATGTTCCAGAAATCTCCGCGCTGCTCTCGGACCTTTGACCTTTCGTCTTATCCGTGACTCACGAAACCGTCTAACAGAGAGAGCGCCGCTCGCACACACAGATGCAACGGGTGTTAGCTACACACTCATATTTGTTGCAGCATAAACTTCATCAGTCTCTGTGGGCGTGACATCAGCTCTCGCTGCTCCGCCGTCTCAGCGCCGCCTCTCACAGGGAGGAAGGAGAATTTATCGCTGTTTTAAGAGATGGGCTCAAACGGACCCAAACAAACACGGGCCAAAAAGATCACATGGTACTCTTCAAGTACATGTGTACTCTTCAAGTACATGTGTACTGTCACAACCCAACTACAAAAGGAGAGGTTTGTCAGAGGTCAGGGCTAAACTAAATATATATATACATACATTTGTATGTATGAAGTATGTATGTATGTATGTGTGTATGTATGTATGTGTATGTATATGTTTGTATGTATGTATGTGTATGTATATGTATGTATGAATATATATATGTATGTATGTGTGTACACATGTATGTATGTATGTATGTATGTGTATGTATGTATATATGTGTGTATGTATGAATATATGTATGTATGTGTAAGTATGTATGTATATGTATGTATGTCAGTATGTATGTATATATATATTTATGTATGTATATATGAATGTATGAATATATATGTATGTATGTATGTGTATGTATGTATGTATATATATGTATGTATGTATGAAGTATGTATGTATGTATGTGTATGTATATGTATGTATGAATATATGTATGTATGTGTGTACAAATGTATGTATATATGTATGTATGTGTATGTATGTATGTATATGTATGTATGTCTATATGTATGTATATATATATTTATGTATATATGAATGTATGAATATATATATATGTATGTATGTATGTGTATGTATGTATGTATGTATATGTATGTATGTATGTATGTATGTATGTATGTATGTATGTATATATTTATGTATGTATATATGTAT
>VRLP01008379.1:0-16955 GCA_009660295.1 Lophius piscatorius
CTTTATACATATGGATGAAATAATTATTTTTTATAATATAAACTGAAAAAAATAAATATTTAATATTTCTAGCTCAGAAAATTCCAAATTGTCAAAGTTCGAATCCCTTTGACGCCATAATTTGTAAATGAAAAATCTGAGCTTCGCGGGCAGGGCACGGGTAGTGGCCTCTGCGCGCGACATTCTTTATTATATTTTTATTGTTATATTTACTATAATTTTCTAATGGATTATAATTATTTAATGGTTGAATATTTATATTTGGATTATTCGGATTATTTAACGGTTGAGTATTTATATTTGAATTATTTAAGGGTTGAATATTACCTGAATTATTTAATGGTTGAGTATTTACATTACCTGAATAATTTGAATTATTTAATGGCTGAATATTTATATCTGAATTATTTAACGGCTGAATATTTTCTGAATTATTTGTTACTTTATCATTAAAATTATTTGGATTATTTAATGGTTGAGTATTTTTTGAATTATTCGGTTGTTCATTTGGTTTTTTAGGAACATCAGTAAAAGTATCTATTAGATGATTAAATTGTTTTATTCCCGATTCATCGCGTTTATACTTTTTCTTAATTATATTTTTTACACGATTAACTGAATCTTTAAACAATTTAGTAAATGGATTATCTAATAAAGATGTGTTTGTTTTCAATGCTGGATTATCATCATCTGGATTATTACTCTCTTGTGTATCAGAATTTGATAAATCTTCTTCTATGTTATTATTATATTTTTGTAAATTGATATTATTTGTTTTTAATTGGTTATTTGTATTGTTTATATCATTAGATGGTTTTTTATAATTATTTTTCTGTTTGTTATCATTTTCTTGTAATTTATATTTATTATTATAATCTTTTATAGAACTATCTTTTATATATTTTTTTTTATTTTTCTTTACTTTTTCTATATTTCTATTTTGTTTAAATCTTTTAATAATATTTTTATTCTTTTTATCTTTATTTATATTATTTTTATATTTATTTACATTATTTATTCTGTTTTTTGATGTTTTTATTGTAGGAGGTTTTATCCTGTTTTTGAATGTTTTTATTGCAGAAGGTTTTACATTTTTAGCTTCTTTAATATCTTTAATATCTTTATCTTCTTTATATTCTTTATTTTTATTTTTTGTTGTTACATTTACTATTTTTTCTATATTATCTACACTTTTAGGATGTTTTACTTCTATTGTTACAGTTTTAATAATCCTATATGTTTCACGTAATGTCTCTGTTTTTGTTTTCGTTTTTACTATAGTACTTAACATTGTTTTAAATTCAGTAAGAACTACAGTACTATTGACAGTAACATGGGAATCTTTAATACCACCATCAATAACTTCCATATCATCATTTATATCACTTTTATTTTTATCATCATATATATTATCTTTACCATCATCTATATTACGTTTATCATTAGTATTTTCATCGATAACACTTATTTTAAATTGCTGATGTTTATCATAAGCCACACATCTTTCCATAACCATTTTTCGCCCTTTATATGTAACACACTTACCATCTTTTTCGATCTTATGCATACCACCTTCCATCAATATATTATACCGTGTACCACTTCCAAAAACAATATCACCATCTACACTACCCATACGTTTCTTCCCACTCCAAAATTCCACCTGACCCGTATCCAAAACCCGTATAACCAGACCCTTATAATTCACATCAGAAGATAAAAATACATTATCACCATCATTATATAATATCTTATTTATATTTTTATCATTATATAATATTCTACCTAAGTTATCAATAGATAAACAACATAAAAGAAATAAAAATATATTGTACATAGTAAAATATAATAGTATAACATATTTATATAATAGAAATATAAAACATATAATGTAATATAACATGTAATAGGATGTTATACAGTGTTATAAAAATAATAAAATATAATAGGATACCATATTGTATTATAAGTGTAATAGAATAGTAACATGTAATAGGATATTGTAAGATAAAATATAATAGGATGTTATAAGAATAGAAATATATAATAGAATGTTATAAGAATAGAAATATATAATAAAATATAATAGGATGTTATAAAATAACATGTAATAAAATATAACAGAAGAATAATATATAACAAAATATAAAAACATAAAACAAAATATAATAACAAAATATAATAGAATAATAAAATATAATAATAATAAAATAGAATAGAATGTTATAAATATAATTTTTATTTTCTTCTACTTTTTATTTCCTCAAGTACTTGTGATAATTCTTTATATATCTCTTCATTAGAAATACCTTCATTTAAATTACTTACTTTAGGATTAGGCTCATTATCATTATCTTTATTTATTTTAGAAGATTTATCTCCTGAACCTAACGGTCTTACATTTACACTAGATTTTATTGTTGCATCTTTATTTATTCTTTCTTTTTCTTCTGCTGGCAATGTTTTACTTAACGGTGGTCTTGAATTAGATGGTCTTGATGGTTTATATAATTCTTCTTTATGTTTATCATCATCATCTTTTCCATGTTGATCAGTATCTTTTCTATATTGGTTATTATCGTTATTTTCATCGGATTTACTATTATAGGATGGAATGGTATCTGATAAATTAAAACCATATCCTTCTGATGGTGTAGTATTTATGGGTTGTGGATAATGTGGTTGTGGTTGTTGTAATGGATAAGCGGGTGGATAATTATTTACAGGGTGTCGATATTGTTGATTTACTGGTTGTATTACCGGGGTAGCTATTATTGGTTGTTGACGTATCGATTGTATTGGTAATGCGGATTCTATTGATGGAAGAGGTGTATCTTTATCTAATTCTTTTTCACCATCACTCTTTTTATCCGATTCTTTTTTATTTTCATCCAATTCCTCTCCATTTTCATTTTCCTCCTCATCTTTTTTCGGTTTACCTTTCCTCTTCCTCAACACATTCATAGCATCCTCATATTCATCCACAACGACTTTACATTTACACAAACTATCTCCCGTCGGCCTAAATTCCGCCGAAAACAAATATTTACCCTCCATACCCGCACCTGGCGAACTACACACTCCAACAACCACACTTTTTCCATCACTATACCAACAATGCCCATTATCCTCTTCAACATAAAATACATTATTATCCAACATAACCATATTCCAATAATACGGATCTTCAGAATACACCAATTCATCACCACTACTAGCAATAGATACATATTTATCACCGTATTTAAATACAGACTGAGAAATCATCTCTTCACCTTTCTTATTTTTTACAATATTACGCAATAAAAAATTACCGTCAGCACTCTTAACAAGCTTGAAATCTTTTATACCCAATTCAAGGTCTTTGGAATATGAAGGCCTGAATTTTATAAGAACATCCTTTGCACCAACAAAGAACATAGAAGTAATATACGTAGTATAACGAGTAGTATTAGCGTGAGTACTAATATTGGTATGATAAATAGTATCATATGTATCATTATATCTATAGTTATAATTATTATCTCTTATATCATATGTAGTATTATTATTACTATCTCTCATATCAATATTATAATAATTATTATCTATTAAATAATATAAATATAATATTATTTTTATAAAATATAAATTATTATTCTTAGAGTATAACATATAAAATAAATATTATTCATTAATAAATATTATTGTAAAACATTATGTTTTACAAATGATTATAGGTGATTATAGGTGATAAATGATTGTAACTGATTATAAATGATTATAAGTTATAATATAATAATAGTAATATAAATGATAATATAATATTATTAATAATATAATAGAGTATAATAATAGTATTATAAAACATATATTATAATAAATTATAATTTAATTTTATCATAAATATCTTTTAGATTATCTCTTAGATTACTAATTATTACTGTTACTCTATTATACATTATTTTATATTTATTAGAATATATTCTTATATTACCATCTACTATACATACAGGTATACATCTTTTATTATTATCATTTATATTTATATTATTTATATTTTTGTTGGTGGTTAGGATAGGTTGGTTAACATTAATATTATTGTTAATATTATTATTAATATAGGTATTAGTATTATTATTATTAATATAAGTAGTAGTATTATTAGTAGTATCGTATTTATTATCATCACCTCTATTATCATCTCTTATACCATCTTTATCTTTATATTTATTATCTCTATTATTATTAGATAATATTTCTATCTCTATTATACTACAAATACTAAGAATAAATTTATATGATATTCTATTAGAATTTATAATATTTAATATTAAACTATTATTTATATTCTTTTTATTTGAAATATTATTGTTATCATTATTATTTATATTTTTGTTAGTGGTTAGGATAGGTTGGTGTGCATGATTGTTGGTATAGGTATTGGTATTATTAGTAATATCTCTATTATTATCACTCAAATAATTATTACTATCACAATCATCTCTATTACCATTATCATCACATCTATTACTATCACTTATATCACTTATATTATTACTATAATCTATAATAATAGGACCATTAGTACTTTTATTATATCCTGTAGATCCTAATGATGTAGATACCATAATACTATCACAATATATTATATCTATTATTCTACCATCTACTATTATTTTATATTTATTAAGATATCCTGTATATTCATTAGTAAATAATACTTCATTTATAAAATTATTAACAATATTTTTATTATAATTTATATTTTTGTTAGAGGTTAGGATAGGTAGATTATTATTATTAGTAATATGGTTATTATTGTTAATATGATTATTATCTATATTATTATTTATATATCTATTATCATTACCATCACTAATATTATCATTATCATATCTATGATTATAAAGAGAAATAAGATTAACTGTCTTAAGATTATAATTTATAAAAGTATCTATATCTTTTATACTTAGATTACATAACATACCTACTCTTCCCAAATTAAAAGGATATATTGGTATATTATATATATTTAATAAAGATATAGTTTTTAACAGAGTACCATCACCACCTAATACTATTATTCCTTCTATCTTTATATTCTTATTATTCTTATTATTTGTGTGGTTCGTGTGATGGTTAGTAGTAATGTTATAATTGTTATCATCATCTTTATTATTATCACTTATAATAGTATTATCACTCTTATTATTATTACTTATAACATTATTATTATCACTTATAACATTATTATTACTATTATATTTAAATATATTTATATTAGTATATTCTATATTTCTATATTCTTCATAATCTAATATATATTCTATGGTATTAGATTTATTTTTAAATATATTTAATATTTCTTTTATTTCTTCATATTTAAAAGAATAATAAGTTATAATAAAATACATAAGGGTTATAAGAGAGTATATAATATTTATTTATATGAAAATATGATATTTATTATTATGTATTTATAAGAGAGTATATTTATTTATTGTTATAAGTTATTATATATTACTTTTATTTATATTTCTTTCTAATTTAATATTACTTTACTTCTATTTTACTATATCTTTGTAACACTCTTATATCATATTATATCACCATATCATCACCATATCATAATTATAGATCTGCTTTATTGTTTTCTAATAATTCTTTACATTTCTCTTTTTCTTGTTTAGATGGAAATATCAGTAGGTTAAACATCATATTAAATGGTATCTCTTCCATTTCTTGTGGACAATCTTCCAATTGTACTGTTGTATCGATATCACTTTCTACTTTCTCTTCTTTATTATCTCTGCACTTCTTTGTATTGTGTTTCCAACATTTATTATCTTGTGATTGTATTATGTATCTACCATTGCTTAATGGTACTATATTCCAATTATATTTTTTTGTATTATCTTCTGATATTGCTAATTTATTATCGGCTGATACAATATATCCTTGGGATGTATTGATAATGGTATAATACATACCATTTTCAAAAGCTATGGAGTATTCGTGTGTTGTGGATTTATTGGATTTTGAATTTATATTGGAAAATTGGAGATTGTCGTTTAATAGGAGATCTGGATTGCTGGATGGTGATATTATTATTTCAGTGGAAAAAATAGATAGTATGAATAAGTGTAACATAGTGGAATAGGTGTAATGGAATATTTAAATAGTAGGAAAATATTTAAAACATTTGTTTCGATTGGTGATTATCAATGATTTTAAGTGGAAACAGAATGATCAAATGGTTTAGTATTAATAATATTAAATGGATGTATCAATGATTTTAAGTGGATACAGGATGATTATTAATTGCTAACGGTTTGGTATTAATAATTTTAAGTTATTAATATGAATCAGGGAATGTTTTAAATATTCTATTATAATATGCTTTGATGTATTACATTTGTTTTAGCTACTATGAAACATTATATTATAGTATTATATTTTATACTTTTACTACATCAATATGTTTTATTCTTTCATTCTACTGTGTATTTCATCTCCATTCTTTCTTCTTACTTCCAACACAATATATTGTTCACGTATAAAATTTATAGACTATCCTAATATGTATCTTACTCTAAATAAATTAGATGATACATTCTCAATATATTCATTAGCACGTATAAGCCAAATGACTAATTTATATTGTTATAATCCATATATACAAAATATAGATGAAAATTTTATAAAAATATGGTATTGTGGAAGAAAAATATGTTATGATGAGAAATATAAATTATATATGTGTGATAATGAAGAAAGAAGAACAACATTAAAATTAGTAAAAGTAAATAAGAATTTAAATGATAATAACGATAGTTTAAAGGATAATAATGGTAATTTACATGATAATAATAGTTCAAATGATAATAACGATAAAAACGATAAGAAATTACATGATAATTTAAATGATAATAATGATAATTTGAATGATAATAGTAAATATACTTATGATAATGGTTTATATACAATAGAAATAGATGGAAAATGTTTTACTGTAAAATCTAATAGATTAGTAATGGAAGATTGTGGTAATAATAAAATAAATAAGGTTGTTACAATAGAAAATGTTGATGAAAGATTTATTTCAAATGATAGTTTGAAAATCAAAGAAGAGCAGATGAAAGAAGAGAATTATTATAAACAAGCATCTATAGATAGTAATTAATTAATAAATTATTTATAGATAATAATTGAGTAATAAGTTTTGATATAAAGAAACTATATTGTATTTATTTTAAGTTATTTTAATTATTTAAAAGTTTTATTATCTTTATGATTATTTTTAATATGAGAAAATAAGATATATTATTATTATTAAATATTTTAACGTATTATTTAATAATTAAAATTTAATCATAGTTTTATAAATTTCCATATTGGGTAAATTAACTGTATATGTATAATTATTATATCCTATTAATATTATTATCTCTTATAGAGATTTTATAATATTATATTATATATATTTGTATATAATTCTTTCAATGTTTTTATTCTTCTTATATTTTATGCTATTTACACATTTATTATAATATTTTTTATCTTTACTAGTATCATATTTTTCTTCTAAATCTCTTATTTGTTCAAAAGATTTTATAAGCATAGGATCATTTAGATTATCTTCAAACATTTTTAATAGGTTCATATTAGTATTTTTTATCAAAGAAATATTAGACATAGTAAATACAGTAAATTTCTGATGTTCAAATGCTATAAGATCATTGATATTACATTTACAAAGAATTAACTGTTTATGACTTCTTGTGATGCAGAGTGAATTAGTATTTGTAAAAAATGATTTAGTATTCGTTCTAACCTTCTTATCTACTTTTTTGGATGTCATTTTATCTTCTTTATCGTTTTTATTTTTTTTCCATGATATAACAATACCATCACTTAAATTGTGTATTTTAAATAACGATGCTTTATTTTTATCTTCTGTAGTTTTTATTAATTTATGATGTTTTTTACGATTAGTATTCTTTTCAAATACATCAGTGACAGAAAAATATCTATCGTTATATTTTATCATATATTTATTTCCTTTGGATATAAGATTAGCTACAACATGATATTTGTCATGGTCTATTTTCTTATCTTCTAACACTTTAATATTATAATTATATCTATCTACTACTACTTTATCCATAGGAAATAATCCCATTGATAATACTACAGGATCATTAGTATTCAACATCGTTAAGATAGATTTTGCGTGTACAAAATATATTAACAGAATAAATCTCATTATAATTTTAGATATATTATAATACGCTCTGTTGTAGATATTATGTTCATATGGTAAATTCATTGTATTAACTATTTTCATTTCTGTTTTTTTGTACTGTTTCATGATACTTTTTTATAGTTCTATATCCGTTTTTATTATAAAACATTATGTTTCAAAGTATAAATGATAATGGAATAGGATTGATTAATCATTAATCGAGTGTTTGAAATAAATCAAAAAACGATTTTAATCAATTGTTTTATAATGTGATAATCTTATAATATTAAAAAATTAAATATTTATAAAAATGAATAATTGTTGATGTATGAATATTAGATTTTTAATATTGCTATATATAAATGATTAAATGTTTATTATTAACATAAATAAATGATTAAATGTTTAAATGTTTATTATTATTGCTATATACCAATTAATATTATTTATTATTTCATATCATGATTATTTATTATTATAACTATTACCATCAATAAATATTATATAATATAATAATATTTAATAACAAAATAAATCCAATATATTAAATCGTGGTCTAAAAGGAAATTTGACCAAATTATTCAATTTTTTGAAAAAGTTAAAAAATCCCCACGATTTTTTTATACCGTTATTTTTCTTTATAAATTTTTTGAAAGGGTCTTTCCTTTTTGGTGTCTTTTTTTTCTTTTCTAATGATTTCTTACCGTTTTCTTTTGTTATTAATTTATTTGGAAGTATATCATTTTCTGTGCTTTCATTACTTTCACTCTTTGATTCTAAATCACATCTATTTAATCTTTTAAAATAAAATATCTGGTTAATATTACCATGACACTGTTCCATACTAATAGTAAAATTATTTTCTAATATAGTAATACACTGATTATTTCTTTTTAATAAATAACCACCAACCACAGGATGTATTTTCCAATAACATTTTTTATCAACTGAAATAATATCATTTTTATTCGATTTTTGGGAACAAATATAAAATCTACCTATTTTTATTTTATATTCATTACCATATCTTATTATATTTGATATATCAAATATTTCATCTGTGTTTATACCTACACTACATAATTACCTTTATTATCTTTATTATTTTTTTGTTCATAATTTATTGAAAAGTTGTGTAAATCTTTTTTATTTCCATTTTGATCCATAATATATTTTTCTCTTTTTTCTGTTTCTTTATTATCTTGTTCTACAATTATAAAAGGTACATCAAAATCAAACATTTCAGATGCAATTTTATAATTTGGTTTTAAACTTAAAAAAACCTCTAAAGGTACATCTATAAAATAATCTAATGGATTTCTAAGTGTTTTTATTCTATTCAGTATTAATAAAAAAAATATTATTTTTATCAAAATATAATTTTTAAAATATAACATATTGAATATTTATAACTTATTTATATTCATAGAGTGGAAACAGTTATATAACAATTTAAACGATATTACTTTGTTCATTGTAAAACATAATAATTATATTATTTATATTTTATTTCTCTGTGAATAAATAACTAATATTAAAAATAATAATTAAAATTCTTTGTTTCTTTACATTGTTTTAATTTTATATATTTACAAATATATTATATTCATAATTCATTAACCAATAAGATATTAAATATTATATTGTTTAAAATTTTTATTGGCTTATTCTGTAATATTTTTAATTTCTATTATAATCGTTTTATGAAATAATATTAATCGTTAAAATATTATATATATATATTTTATCAAATGTAAAAAGTATATTATACAGTATATTTCAATGTATAAATTTTATAGATTCTTAAATCATATTATTCGGATTAGAATTTAGAAAAAAGTATTTTTATTATAATTCAATAACATATGAGCTGGGGTAAAAAATATTATAAAAAACAACTTTTGAAATGTTTTATAAAAATTTGTCTATAGGAAATATTAATTATATTTTTTTACTTTTTCAATAATGAGTTTTAAAATAATATTTTTCAAATTTAGCGTATATGTTTTAAAAAAATTTTATATAATTATTTAATAATTATACATTTATCAATAATAATTTGTCGTATATATATTATTTTTAAATTACAAAGATACTTATTGGTATTATGATATTAATATCTATTACTCATTACTTTAAGTATTATTATAATTACAATTTACATATCAATCCCTAAAACATCTGAATTAAAAAAAACCAATTGTTTTATAATACACATATTTCCATTTTAACTTTTGTTCCATTTAGCGTTATGATCAAATAATTTTTAATTTCTAATATATCTGAATTAAATGTAGTAATAGGGTCAATATCCAAATTTATCTTTTTGCATATTACATTATTACAATATTCGTTATATAACATAGTATAAACTTTATTTTCTTCATATTCATCTTTTTCTACGGTTAAAATAGATATATTAATATTCAGTTTATCTTTAAAATCAATTATATTCTGATTAACATTAAAATACAATAAGATATAATTATCATTATTAAATATACTTGGATAATTAATAACAAATATCAACTCTTTGTTCATAGTAATATTTCTATTTTTTCTGTTATTATACTCTAAATTACTATTATCAGCAGTACTAGTCTTTATCATATTACCATATATTATATCTTTTTCTTGTATAATAATTTTATTTTCTAAAATATATTTTTTCATATTAAACATATAATTAATATCTATTTGATGTTCTGAGATTTCTACATTTTTATTTTTAAAATATTTTAAAACTAAATAATATTTTAAAAAGGTTAAAATACCTTTGAATTGCGGTATAAAATTATCCAATAATATTTCTATATAAATTTTATCTTCTATTTTTATTGTGATTGGAATAGATTCTAATATTGTTAAATATTTATTATTTTTTTCAATTCTACCCTCTATACTAAATGTTATAAGGTCATATTTAATATTCTTATCTATTGTTAAAAATATATTCAAAATATTATTTTTTATAAAATTTTTTAATATTTTAAACATAGGGCTTAACACAGAAATAAAATATTTTATAAGATATAATTATCAATATAAATTTTATTGTACATTATAATAAACATATGTAATATGAATTATATTAAACAATTCATATCACATTATAATAAACTATTATAAATTTATTAATAATTGGTTTATTCTGGGATGGAGCATCTTTATGAGGTTTCTATGAAATGTAGAATAGATTCTTTGTAGTTAAACCCTGGTTTAAAATATTTTTTATACTTAAAATTATTTTTCCTATAAACAGATTGTGAATTAAAAAGAATTGTTGAAACTTTTGCTTTATTTAATGATTTCGTTTATAAAGTTCAAAAGATGTATTTTTGAATTAATCTTATTTAATTTTAAAATAAAAAACCATTATCATTCTGAAAAACATTTATGACGTAATTAATTCTTAATTCTATTAATGACTATTATTAATGATCAATGAAATCATTGACGTGATATAAGTCAAGAATATCAGAATAATAATGAATATCATGTTCATCTAAACATAAAAATATTATTTATATTATCTTAAAGTCCTAAACTATTGATATTGGCTTATAACTACGAAATTTACTTTTATTTTATAAATTTAACTTATCACAATAAAGATTGTTGATTTTTTTATTTTTAAATAACATGTTAATTATCATCAAGTCTGGTTAATTGTGTCTACCGTAATTTGAAATTGCGACTTTTTAAAAATACAGATAACTCATACCGACTAATCTTGTCAGATATTTGTATTATTCCCATTTTACCTTTTACATCAGGACATTATAATTTTTCATATGGTACACGTTATCATTTACCGTTTATTCCTTGATGAAATTCCAATCTCCTTTTTAGCATAACGACCAAGTCATTAACCAATATAGATATTATAATCATATTAATTAAATAACCAGCTTAATATAATGGTTATATGTTGTACAAGACATAACCAATATACGTTATCGAATGCTCACCCTCATCAATTCATCTTTTCTGCATTTTACTTTTATTTTTTATTTAAAAATTCTTATAAATGTGAAATTCTAACCATTAGGCCTGTGATGATTACCACTCCACTCCACGACCATTGAACCAAACAGGCTTTTAATTTTTTCTGTAAATTATATAAAAAGTATAAACCAATGATATTTAAAGTTTATAAATAATTATAATATAATTCTAAAACAAAATAAAAATATTTAATTAAAAAATATATAATTGAAAAAAGTATATAATCAAATGTTTCTTCTCATTCTTACCAAGGGGTAAAAAATAAAAAAAAAATCCAGATATAAATCAATTTATATATATTCTTATCAAATAATATTTTATACCAAATATATGTTTTATATTGTTCGTTTCATCAATATATATTAATTTATATAAGAAATTCATATACACATATCATTTAACCATATTGTACATATAATTAAAAAGGATTCCCATCCAACAATTAACGTATATAAATTTATTATTTTATTATTTTTATTTTATAATATTATTATTATCAAAAATAATATTATAAATCAATGAAAAATAAAAGAATATTATTTTCCAGTAAAAATTAAAACAACTTACAATTTTATGATATCTCTAAATACGTTATATTTTTTTTCTAAGACTGCGTATAAACATATTTCTATTTATTTGATAAATATCTTGATAAAATATTCTAAAAAAATAAAATAAAAAATGTTTTTATATTTCTATTTATTTTCAGATATATTTTATTGGTTATATTATAACTGTAAATGCATGTAACATCTTAAACTTTGTAAGATTATTTGAAAAAGCCATTACTTTTATCTGTTCGCTCTTTTAATATAGTTAAAATATCATGTAAATATTATATATTTTTGTGTGAAATGTTTGACAGCTAGATCATTATTATTTCTGATACTTCAAAACATTTTTTTATAATATTGTTTTTTTAAATTATTTTTATGTAAATTTGAATTTATCCCAATTTCTCACATCATATTTATGAATTTCTTTTTGGAGTTATTCTTATCATTTAAAAATATTTATTTAAATATAAAAAAAATTGATAAAAAAACTATATAAGGAAGAGGAACCCCTTACTTTTATGAATTTTTTGCTAGTCTTTTTCCCAGTATTGATGAATTGTATTAAGTATAAAATAACATCTAATAATTATGATAGTATTAAGGAGTTAATACCCAATTCAAATGTAATTGGTTTATATAAGGAAATCATAATGAACCGGAAATTTTCATGTCATTTTGAAATATACAGAGAGAATGAATATGATAACGCGATTGGAATTATGGATTTACATAACATCGATCCCGAAACAGGTAACAATATATTTCCTGAAATATTTTGTGAAATCAATAATATTAAATGTTTACTACTTAGCGATTTAGCATTGTCCAGATTACCCGATAAATTTGTAAGACTTAAAGAATTAGAAGAGTTATATTTAGATTATAATAAATTTAATAGAATACCTTTTGGAATTATACATATGAACAATCTCGAGATATTAAATATTGGGTTCTGCTCTCGTTTGATAAGTATTAATTCAAATTTGTTTAGATTAACAAAACTAAAAGAATTAAATTTATCAAATAATCCCTTATTATTTAGGAACGATGATTTTATTTCCTGCCTAGTTTATTCAGAGTATAAAACTTCTGGAGAAAACGAGGATAATGATAATACAAATTTTGTATCTTATAAATCCTTAAAAAAATTATTTATCCGTGGTAATGGTTTGAGTGCGTTCCCAAATTTTTTTTTGTAATTTTATAAATTTAGAAGAATTAGATATTTCCAATAATTTATTCGAAGAGATTCCTTACGAGATACATTCCTTTATTAATTTAGAGATATTAAATATTTCTTATAACCGTATCGAGAAAATGATTATTGTGGATGGTATGTTTAAAAATCTAATAGAGTTATATCTTCGATGTAACAGAATAACTGAATTATCTATCTCTGATACTGCATTACAAAGTTTGGAAACACTTGATTTATCTTTTAATAGATTGTCAAAACTAGATAGAAATATTTTAAAATCGGTAAAAAGATTTAAAAAATGTATATTTTCAGGTAATATTTTTAAAGAAATAGAAAAATATATCTGTAAAGGGGATGATTTAATAAGTCTTGAGTTAACTCTTAAAAACATGAGTGTATTACCAAATATTTTTTGGTTTAATTGTTTAAGTGAATTAATTGTTAATTGTAAAGAACAAATTAATAGCGAAATTAATATATTCGAGCATATACCAACCAATTCCCAAATCACGTATTTAGATTTATCTAACTGTTTCTTAACAAGTATACCTTATGATATTTCGAAGCTTATTAATTTAGAGACTTTTAAAGCACAGTGTAATGAAATAATTATTTTAGAAAATGTTTTTACGGGTCTAACTTCATTAAAGGTGTTGAATTTATCTATTAACCAAATAACCACTATCGAGAGAAGTATATTCGACATAATTACACTTGAAGAATTAAGAATAGATGCTAACCGTATAGAATTACTTCCTTCTAATATCAATAATATGAGAAACAGAAATTTACAAATTGAATTATTTGAAAATCCTTTACGTTCAGGAATATATGTAAATCCACTCAATCCCGAATTAATATCTATTGAACAAGTAAATCAAGATATTTTAAGAAATATCAGATATAATAGGATGAGAACATTCAGAATTCCAGAAGACATTAATTTAGATTTAGATGTTAAAAAATTTTATGAAAAACTTGATATTCCCATTGGCGAAAAATTAAATTTAGAAAAGATAAAATTATGTAAAATGGATAAACCACAAAAGCACACAAAAACAAGAAAAGAAGTAGAAGAAATATTACAAAATATTTTTAAGTATATAACATATAAGAGAGAAGAAAAATTGACTTTTTTAATGAGAAGAATAGAGGTATATTATTATTATGAAGATAATCCAGAATTAATTCAAAATTCGCCTATTGATTACCAAAAAAGAAATTCAATCATCGATCATTTTGAATCTATTGTTATAACAATGACCGAAATGCTTCCAGAAAAACAAGGAGTTGTAGAAGAGGTGTTTGTTCGACTTTTAGATCAATTAAGGTTTAAACACAATACCATTATAGATAATGTTTCTTGTTTAGATGGTCAAGAAGAGGCATTTATAGCAACATATATATTTCTGAAGCAAGGGAATGATTATAATTCTACCGATCAGAAAATAACAGAAATACTTGCGAATCTTAAATTTGAAATCCTTAAAGAGATCACTACTGGTAAAAACGAAAGGGAAGAAATTGAGGTATTTTTAAACTGGAGAAATATATTATCAGAAGAACTTGGATTTGAGAAAGTGGTTAATTTATATGGTAATATATCTATGATACCAGAACTTCACGATAAAAAATATATAATTGAACAATTTTTTTATGAGATTTACTTACAAGGCAATAATAGAAGAAATAAATGAATATCTAAAAGATAGAAAATCTGGTTTAGCCTTATACAATCAATTAAGAGAATATTTAACCAATAAACTTGGAGAAGAGTTTAAAATAAGTAATGTATTTGAATACATTGATGATAAAGATTATTTTCAAATAAATGATGAAGGTGTTTATATACTTTTAAAGTCGATGGGATATCTTTATGAAGAAGAAGGAATAACAGTAACTCAATAACAATAGGATGAAGCAGGATGGTTTTAAAAAAAGATGTTTTGCATTAATAGAAAGAACTTTTTTTAATCGTTACAGGTAAAATTAGGTAAAATATTAAAAATAAAAATTTTTAAACCATTAACTGATAAATGTACATTACTACATCACGAATAACTTTTTATAATACACATTCTCCTTAAATCCTTTTAAAATTTTGTCATTTAATATTAATAATAGACAACGGTATTATTATAATAATTACTATTTAAAAAGAAATAATTATATTATATGTGTTATAATATATATTATAAATTAAAATAAATGTAAGCATATATAAATTAGATAAAATATTATAAAATTTAAAAGTTAATATGGTTAGTATATTATTTAAAGTTATATTTACTATTATGCGAATAAATTTTTTATTAAATTTTTTATCCCTTGTTCCATATCAATTGTTATGATTTAATAAAAAGTAATTATGATAATAAAATAGAAAGTAAATAAAGATAAATAATATTATTATAATATCAGCAAATATAAATATAGTATTTTTAAAAAAATAAATTTTCATTATTCTCTACTATATATAAAAATTCACCTGGCCCAGTAGTCGTGGAGTGTAGAGGATATTATACTATTATTTATTAATTCTAAGAGTTTAATTGAACATTAATATAAAATACTATTTATAAAGAGTTTAAATAGTAATAAATATCTTTTATAAAGTTTTATCATATATAAATAACCTTTTATTTTAACTATTTTTTATATTTAATAAATGTTTATAGAACTATTATAAGTAATAGAAAAATAAATAAAAACATATAAAAAAGATTGAATAGAATAAGAGAAATATCATATTTATGTAACAATAGGAATATTCAGTATTAAAAAAGTAGGTTGAAGATTTAACAGTTGAAAATTAATACAATTAAATTTAGTTTTTAGAAGACTCTGTCGTAATTTATACACGAAAGAATTACAGTTTAAACATTTCACATTTATATGAAAATATTCTACCCGTGGATATCTAGGAGTAATATAACATTAACATTATACAATACTTTAGTTGAAT
>VRLP01008380.1:0-16937 GCA_009660295.1 Lophius piscatorius
GATTCAAGGCTCGTCTCAACCGACTATTTGTACAAATAATTCTCAAGTGTGTGTTGACAGTACGATTATGTTACGTCTCCCAATCGCGTCGGAGCCTCCCCGATCTCGTGTCATGAATATCAAACATGTTTAATATTTACGACTCCCACTGTGGACAGACTGAAACTATAGACTGAGTGGGATGGCGAGAGACTTCAGCAAATAATCCAACACAGTCAATATGAGATCCACAAAGGTATAAATAAGAAGAAAACCAGGAGGGGCCCAATAAACTTTTCACACAAGTGTTTACTTCCTTACTCCAGGCTATGGTCTGGAGTATATAAGTATGTTTCATCTTATGTTGCTATTTTACAAGGTATAACTCTACATTAATACCCTCTTTTCTGGATTATATAGCTTTGGCAATGTTGATCACGTTCCTCTGGAATCTGAGGTCAAGCTGCCCGATCCCTAACCTCTAAGCTGGATTCATATACATATAAAACGTATTTATCCCAATTCAGTTGAACAATTCCTATAAAAGATCAATAAATATTGATGAATACTCAACTCTGGAGCCAGCTGACAACGCAAATAGACAGACACAAACAAAGAAACATGCAAGTCTAGCTGAGTTAACAAGGACTGGCTGACATCCAAATAATTATTGTTACAGTAATGGTTGGTTTTCCTCAAGGGTCCATGATATCATCTGAGGGCATTAAAACTGCATGGCTAATAATTCTTTTTTGCTTTCTGGACCACATGTTTTTCCAGAGGTATGTTAGCTGGACTGCACTTATCTTTGAGCAGACTTTGACAAGGCTCTTCTTCACGACAAGTTAGACTATCAATGAAAGTTTGATAAATGTATATAAAATCTTGTCAGCATTCACATCAAGTAAATTGTTTGTAGTCCTTGTTTTAAAATTGACCGTGTCAGCCACAAACTTGTTTGGAGAATCAAGCTCTGTTCCCAGATACTCACACGTTTTCGACTTCCTTCGAGGTCAGTTTGTTAATCCAGTGAGTTAAAACTGAAGAAATAATTGCCAGGACATACAGATATATATATATATTTTTTGTTTTGCTGTGAAAAAAACAAACATGTTGACTAGCTTGTCCTTCATGTAGTATACTGTATAAAGGCCGGGTTTGGGTCAGTGTTTATGCTTGTCAAATCAATTTAGCAGAACATATAAGAGTAAAAGTGGGCGGGACAGAATCACTATCTGAGGTCTGGTCAGATTTATGTGAGCAAAAGTTAACAGCGGTAAGAATGTGACCACCTCTGCTTTTGCTGTTTTTTTTTCCCCCATGCCTCACTCCATCGTTGACGATGTCGTAGGACTGAATGCAGCTAAAAAGATTAAAAAACAAGTCTTATGTAACTACTTCAAAGCGACTGTTGGAAACTGATTAGTAGTTAGACTTCTGGTTGTTATGCATTCAGTCACTGTGTGTCAACAAGCAGAGGTGAGATTGAGGAGGAGAGGTTGGTGGCGTTCATTCAGAGCAGATTTCATTCCGCTGAACACTTTCCGCTGGAGACGGGAGGAATGCAGAACAGCTGATGAGAATAACAGAACATCACCTCTGTCCACATCTTTTCTGGTGTTTCACACATTACCGTATTGTAAATCATTCACATAATTCACTGGTGCAGAGCTCACAACACAAATCTGAAGAAAAAAAGAAGGTTGTTTTGTTCATCTCTCAATGGATATGAAGGGCGGCAGGATTGTCCTGTTTACAGCCCGCTGCTAGTCCATAAGGACCAACTCCCCCATCTTTCACCTGTCTACAGTTGACCCAGCGGGGCTGCTACCAAGATAAATTAGTTTTATTTGTGAAAATCAAAAGTAGGTGGGGTCCTGGCCCAACTGGCCTTAGCACTTTCAGTGATTGAGCAGCCTAGAAAGACACTATGTAGGTCCAGCCCATTTACCATGTTGGGTTGGACCAGGACAGACAACTGGATGCTTGGTTGGTTTATTGGTTGGTATTGGTTGATTGGTGTTCATTGATTAGTAAGTGTTGTTTGGTTGGCTGGTATTGGTTGGTTCGATTGGATGGATGGTTGGTTGGTTGGTTTGTTGGTTGGTTAGATGGTTGGTTGTTTAGGTGATTGGTTGATTAGTGTTTGTTGGCAAGTCTTGGTGGGTTTCTTTATGGATTGGTGTTAGTTAGTGGTAGTCGGTGTTGGTTGGTTGGTTCATGGACTGGTGTTAGTTGGTTAGTTGGTTAGTTGGTGGTTGATTGGTTGGTTGTTTGGTTGGTAGGTTGGTTGTTTGGATGGTTGGTTGATTATTGTTTGTTGGCTAATATAGGTTGGTTGGTTGGTTCACGGATTTGTGTTGGTAGGTGTTCGTTGGTGACCCATCATGAGTTCAACGTACGTGTTTGTGTGTGTGTGTCTGTGTGTGTGTGTGTGTGTGTGTGTGTGTGTGTGTGTGTGTGTGTGAATGTGTGTTTGTGCGCGTGTGTGTCTGTATGTGTGTGTGTGCATGTGTGGGTGTGGATGTGTGAAAGAGGTTTGACGAGAGACAGAAAACAAAAGCAACACTTTTTCTCTGTACTTCTCTGAAGAGTCTTAAAATATCAATTAGCATATTGATGTGCAGATTGTAGTCACACTGATCAGACAAAACATTATAACCACTTTCAAGAGAAGCTAACACAATATTGATTATCTTGACACCTATCACAGCGCGGAATATAACAGAGCCCCTGAAGTCCCTTGACAAAAAATATTTATCTTGTGTGCACAAGATTAT
The DNA here is from genome assembly GCA_009660295.1 of Lophius piscatorius. NCBI lineage: Eukaryota > Metazoa > Chordata > Actinopteri > Lophiiformes > Lophiidae > Lophius > Lophius piscatorius. The sequence goes on from VRLP01008380.1 coordinate 2,760, forward strand.
CTAATGTAAATCAATAAGCATGTCTTCATGGACAAAGCTACATTGGAACTTATGATGGTCTGCACGGGGCTTTCAAAATGTAATTTTTCACTTTGAAATGACATATGAATGGTTTAAGAAACAGACAGCGAGGAGGATGGGGCGTAAGTTAATTTAAATACAGAACATGTACGCAATAATGATAAACCTTCCTTCCTCTCTGATCCTTCAAAATAACAGCACTTAAAAAATGCTTGGTATAACAGGGAACATAAGTATGTGATTTTGCCATAAACAGAAAAGATGGATTACAGAATTACATTCCAACAGCTTTTGTTTGTAGATATGGGATCGTCATCAGCTGCGCATACTGATGGACAAAGGCATGAAGCTTACACTAGTGGTTTTCTCACGGGACTTCAGGGGCTGCATAGGATGTAATGGCCAGCAAGTGAACATTTTGCTCAAAAGTTTAAGGACCTTTATCATATGTAATGGTTAGATGACTGGGTCAGGGTATCTCCAGAACTGCAGGTCTTGTCGGTTCCCTTGGGTGGTTACCCAAGTGGTCTAAGGAAGGAATACTGGTGACCCAGAAAGAGGGTTCCTCAACTGTATGACTCTTTTCCAACACAGATTTTCACAACATGGTGAACCTCTCTTCATCTTTGCCTGTGAGTCTTTCAAGGATTTACCTCTAATTCTCACACCTGATGATGGTTCAGCCTGTAGAGATGGAGTCCACTTACTGGTAGTTTAGTGGTTTGATTCCTCGACCCTGTAGACTACGAAGGTTAACATTTAAGTGTACTAATACATAAACTACTTGTGACCAATTTTCATCTGGTTTTTATCAACTTTCAACTCACAACCTTCCCAGTCTTTTGTTGCCCCGGATCCAACTTCCTTTTAGACTTGTTGCTGAGATCCAATCCTTTTATATAATATTCTATTTGCAAAAATGAAATAATTCTATGAGCTACAATTTAGGCTTAGTTATCATATCCTGCTTTACAACGCATCACAACTGTTTTCCTAGTTATTGAACTCTTTTTGGCATGACGGACCCTCATTAAAAATTATATTCCATAAAGCAAAATATTCCATATACAGTAGTTGCACTACTGCTCTATTCATACTTAACGTCAGACAATAATAGATGATTCCGGTCATAAACATTGTCAAATGTGATCTAAAATGAATCAAATCTATTTTTATAGCTTTTGCCAAACCATCCCTTCTAAATCCATTATTCAGTTTCTAAATAATAGTAATGCAACAAGTCTTCAAAATGCAGCAGCTGGTCGGTGTCAAGAAAGAATCAGCTCAAATCCTCTTGTCATTCAGACAAACACAATCTGTGAGGTTTAAAAATCCTGAAATAATGAACAAATGGCAAAACCAACAGTGGAATAACATGGCAACAACAACCAAGCACCATCCCTGATTTCTGCTCAGAGAATAAGGAGACCTTGTTTTGACTGATTTGAAGAAATTTTCAATTTGTTTTATTCCGTTTTGAGGCAGCTGCTCACCGTCACCAACTGCTTTTTAAAATTTACCAAGTAGTGGGCGACGCGCATTGTCTAAATGTCAATTCTAGTCCTGTCCCACCATCTTGTCGACGCACTCTTTTCTTCCTCCCTTTTATAAAGACTGTTTCGGTGCAACAAAACAACCTCTCATATGGGCCTTGTATCTTTCATACAGAACTGTAACCCAGACAAAAAGGGGGCATAAGCTAGTGTACTTCTAGAGCCGGTCCCAAGCCCGGATAAATGGGGAGGGTTGTGTCAGGAAGGCCGTCTGACATAAAACCAAATTAACATAAGGAACATGAATGATTGAAAAACCAGATGGGTCGGGGGCATAGGTTAAGAACGACCGCCCCAGATATTGTTAATTAGCAGGGCTCCGACGGAAACTCTGCTACTGTTGGTTTGGGCGAAGAAAAAAGACATTGAGAGAAGAGAAGCGTATCAGGAGACAGAGACAGATGGGGAAAGCCAGGAGTGTGGGGGTGAGATTAAGAACTTTTAATGTTGGCACAATGACAGGAAAAAGTAGAGAGCTAGCTGATATGATGGAAAGAAGGAAGGTAGTTTGACTGTCTGTTCAGGAGGCCCGATGGAAAGGCAGCAAGGCTAGAAGCATCGGAGGAGGGTACAAATTGTTCTGACTGGGGTAAAAGTGATCCTGCAGGAGTATATTTAACATGTCAACATCCTCCAACCTCATGTCAATAGATCAAAGAAGGCCACATAAGAACAGACATGACAAAACATGATAAAAAAAACAAAACAACTTCTCATGATGATCTCTGAGCTATGGATGAGGCGGGTATTAAATATGTATGATCTGGATTATTGAGGTGCAGTATTAGCTTTCAGTTAGAAGTACCTCAGGTTTTCTGCCCATCGGTCCCGGCTTTTCTCATGTCAAAAGAATCCTTAAGTCAAACTTATTTATGTCCTTCGCTCCCTTATCCCGTCCACTGCATTTCATCCTCATGTGCCCCGTTTTGTTCTACTGTTTGCGAAGATTGTCTTCCTCCTTCTTCCCGCCAGTCCTTCATGTATTCTCTCCTATCTGTCTTTTCGTTTACCTCTCTTTGCCACCCGACATTATCAGAGTTTGGGTGACTTCGCAAGTGCAAATCTGCTGGGATAATCTCTTCTTCTCTCTCTCTTCCTCTCTCCATTTTCTTCCTCCTACTTTCGCCCACCTAATCCTCCTTTCCCTTCTCAGATTAAAAAAGAGAGGTGGATGAGAGAAAGAAAGACTGAAGCTGTGGTGGAGATTTGACATTAGTAGTGGACGGAAAGGTAAAGTCACAGATTGATAAGAAAAAAGGAGAAAGTGTGGTAAGTGATTCCATTAACAGATATATACAATACACTGCAAAAAACACTGATCTCCAGCCACCACCGGTGCTGCCAGGACACAGAGCTCTCACTACAGGCCCGTAATCTGATTCAACAAAGACGAAGAACCCTGAATAATAAACAACCAAAAGCTATTCTGTATGTTGTTATCATACTCAACTATCACTTTCTGTCTGAGCCACATGTTTCCCCACCCACCATACCCACACACACATCACACCAGGTCATCCGTCTTAATCACCGCTGAACAACGACATGTACGTGTTTCAACAGGCTAAATTAGTGATGGAGAAACCGACATTCTTCAGAGGAGGTGGAGGAGATGAAAGGAGGCCTAACAACGATGATAATAGAGAAAAGAAATCTTCCTTTAGTCAGAAATATGAGTGCACCTACGCTGTTGTCCCTGACAGCAGGGCTATATCGCTGAATAGTCCCTAATCTCATGCATTGCACAAGCAATCCTCCTGACTGAACTCCTCAAACTACACGTTTAATTCTCTCAAAGAGTCCATATCGACTCAAATTTTCTCAGATTTTCTTTTCTGATATCATAAATAGAATAACCACTCACACTAATCTTGTTACATTATCAGGAAGTGATACATCTTTTTAAAATAAATGGTGAATTAGCCCTAATTACCTCACTAATGAGGAAGAATTCACTGAACAATTTTTGCTGATGTCAATGATAAAATGAACTACTCTCCTCCATTACCAACATTAAATTATCTATGTCATCATTTTTATAACATATATACGCTATATATGAAACCATAATATCTTAGATTGGTAATAAAATTAACAACTTTAACTCAGAATTATAAAACAAATTTCAAAATTATTTTTATTACATGTATATTCTCTGAGATAGGTTCCCAAAGTGACTCAATAAAGAAGATAAGAACAGGTAACTATTCTACTAGGCCTATGCTGTCATCAATTGTCATTGTCATCCATTGATTATTATTTTTATTATTATTATTATCCACGACAGTAAAGGTTATATCCCCGAAAAAGTCCCTTATCCCCTGCCTCATACAATCAATCCCTCTGACTGAACTCCTCAAATTAAATGTGAAGGTATATCCTTCACATTTTTGCTAGAGCAAATAACAGGTCAGGAAGTGAGTAATGTGTGCCCAAAACAGGAAGTTGTAGAAAATAGGTGAGCACAAGAACTGGACAGAAATAAGTATGAAGCAAACCAAAAACCTATGTGAGAAGTAGTTCCCTTCGAAAGCAGGTGTCATCACCAAAAAAAAAAAGCAGCAGCAATCACGTGTAATTGCGGTAATTAAATGTAAATGAAGATGTGGTTATAGCAGATATTGCTGGAAGAACCTCTCAGCATTAAATAACCAGTAACAGTGAACCTATCACACTGTAACCATTATTTTGATTACCTCCTGCTTATCCAATAAGGACAGATCCCTCAGCATGTGCGAGTACTGAATGCATTATTCTAGAAAATGTTGATAATTGTTTACATTCCTCCGGGCGTACCTGTCTGTTGAAAACAGGATGAGGGGCATAAAAGTCTTCTTCATCTGGTTTCAAAGGCTCAGATAGAGAACCCTTGATGTGCAGGGGGTGGCTCTCGGGTTTAACTGCTTAATATCGGGCACAGAAAGACGTGAATCTTTTTTTTTCTTTAACTTGTGTTGAGTCAAAGAGATGCATTTTCTCTATCTGTACTTCATGAGATCATTGCAATAAGAAAACAAAACTTTGTAATGTCTGTCTATCAGATGTCCCCTGTCTTATAGGGAATGTCACCATTGCTGACCTGAAGATACCTGCTGTCCTCTCTCAACCACAATTTAGTCCTAATGCTTTTGAAATAAGATTATAACTATGTTTTCACTCCAAAATTCATTATCTTGCTTTTGCTCCAGGTGGACTTGAAGACACATGAGTTCATACTCCTTATATGTGTGGACGGATTCTGGGAAACGTTGGTTTTATATTTCCATCATTATGGCGCAGTTTGATCTCCAGACATTTTCGGGCTATAATTTCTGACCTGTTTAGTCCAAATTTGGTGCATATGAATTGACTCAAGAAGATCCGTCTTATACTTGTCATAGTTTACTCTAATAATTCATATTTTGCTCACTAGGGGGAGCTTTTGTGCAAAAAATGCTGTTTTTCGGAAGTTTTCCCATCCATAGCTTTACTCTAATTGTGTCTAAATATAACTCAAATACATCTGTCTGCTTAGAGAAAATAGATAACTATATTTATCTTTATTATTGAGTCCGTATGGGATCTGATCTAAGAGCATTTTGCTGTTTTAATAGAAATTGTTAGGTTGAGTCGATATGGACTGTTTAAGATTATTAAAGAGTCAATCTGAGGAGATAAATAGGTGGGATTGCTTGTACAACGCAGGGGATTGGGGGCCTTAAGGGGATATACTCCTGCTGTTGGTGTCGACAGCTAGGCCTAGTTTTGTTTTCCCTTTTCTTTTGGCAACTGCAGTATTTTATATAATATTTTATATGTGTATATGTCACAAAACTAAAATACTTGCCTCTAAGCCCCCCCTCCCACTACACAAACAACCCATTTGACCAAAACAAAAAAAAAAAAAAGGGACAGATGTATGGAAAATACTGTTTCTTACTGTGTAAAAACGGAAAAAATGGAGAGAAAAAAAGGATACAAATAATAAGAATTATAATAAAAAAAGGGGGCATTCATACAGAATACAATATGAGCCCATGGTTTACAGAAAGCCCAGGTTTTGTTCCACATGAAGAGACACAAATGTCAGCAGAGAAAGAAAAATTGCAGAAATTTGAGGAATGTAACCTCACTGGCATCAATGCCTGAAACAAACACAGAGATCGCATCACCCTCGCCTTTCATACAGAATGTTCCATCGTTCGACTCCATCCTCCCTCTTCTGCAACTGTTTAATGGCCTGCCAGCGTGGAAATGTGACCATCCTATAGGATGTCAGTGTGACCAACGACAAACACTCCTCTGACACCAACAGTTGCTCAATCTGCCCTCATTCGTCTGCATCTGTTGATTTTCCACAATCCGATGAGAACATGTTAAAAGATCATCAATCTGGCCCGAACAAACAACACGTTTGCTGTTTTTTTTTTTTCCGGGCGCAAATATTCCAAATAAGACATCTGTTTGAAATAAAGTTAAACCTCAAGCCCATACACAGTAAAAATGGAAGAATGAAGAGAAGCATTCCGCTTTAACTGTGCTGAAGTCGTTGAGTCGGTTTTTTATTCAGCGCTTTGAAAGAAATGCCCGAGGCCTGTTCTTCCCACAAGCATCTGTTTAGCGCTATTAGCTGAAATCCGAGGTGGCTGGTGGATAAAGTAGCTAACGCATAAACAGATACAGCAGTTGGAGTGAGGGATGGAGGGAAGGCTGAAGTTCCATGTGGGCGGGGAGGGAGGGAAGGTCCATTCTCTCTAACAAAACAATGAGTCCATTGATTTCCCTTCTCCTCTTAAATCCTTCATTCTGTTCTTCGTCCCTTATCCTTCATCTCCCCTTTGTTTCTTACTATTCACTTTTTTTTATTCTACCTGTATCTACGGCTGCTCTCTTAAAAACACACTTAATGCTTTATGTGAGTAGATTTTCCATTTTTAAATCTACTTTTTATTTTGAGTTTCACCCCTAAACTCAGTTTAGGATTTCGTCGACACTTTTTCCGCCTGTTATCAACCAGCCCCCCCCTTCCTGTTCAGGTCGCCACATTCAACAAGACGTGACACAAAGGAAGAATTGTGCGAATGTCTGCCTGACGGTGATGGTGCGTCTCGATGTCTCTCTCAAGCGATACATTTGTGACATGCTTGTTTCTTTACATCCCGCTAACACAGCTTTTATCTAATCCATATCTATGAGGGCGATAAGAGAGAAATGCTGCAACTCAGGTCGGGCCAACAAAGACGAGATGCTCGGCAGAAATTGGAAGGAGAGAAATGGACCATGTAAACTTTATCCAATGTGCAACAAAATCCGAATCTTATTTTATCCAGCTATGAAATGAAATAAAAAAAATAATGAAAAAATTCTGATTGCAGACACTTTAATTATTGAGATACCAAAGCATTGTCTCTTTTAATTAATATTACAAATGCAAAGCATGTTTGTATAAAACACAGAAAAAAGAAAATAGATGAAGGATCATCGCACAGACGAAAAGTGGGAGTTTGTAAGGAACAGGGGAAAATTAAACTGCTTTACACTAACAATCAAGAACTTTGTGACAAAGTTAAAAACAAATATAATTAACATTAAGAAAGATTAAAATGTTTTGTTAAATAAGCCAAAAAACAAATAAGGCAGAATAAAACAAAGTGAAAGCCATTTCGACCGCAGACATAGTTCAGTGTTTTCATAAACAGTAAATTATAGGAGAGACAGAAATAAGAATAATTGATTCAATTAATTTTATTTAAGAATGTTATTAAAGGCAGCAGCAAATAAGTTTAAGCTTTGATTCGAAAGAACTGAGATTTGGACAAATCTAATACAGTTGAAAAAAAAAAGTTTATGTGAAGGTTGCAGTATGATTTACAAATTATTTCTGATCAAAAATTTGAGGGGAAAAAGTGGGCGAGCAAATCAACATGGGTCATTAAGTATAATTATTGAATGTTTCTCAAAATTGGAAATAAAGGTTGTTTTATGAATAATAAAGGTATGTGTGCATGTAGACATATGTATACATTTCACTATGATTATATTTGTATAAATAATACATTTTTCTTTAATAAAATTAATGAATCTTCTTTTCAGACACTTTTGTTAAATAACAATATTGTGTTTCTTTCATCTGTTTTTGTATTGTTTTGTCTTTATGTTTCAAATAAGGTGTATCACCTCCTCTTTTGATGGGAAGTAGGTACGAGTTCCAAATAAAATTTAATAAGCTTGTTTAACCAGCTCACGCTTGTTTTTCAGAGTGAGCTGGTGTAGGTCACTTACACACACACACACACACACACACACACACACACACACACACACACACACACACACACACACACACACACGTAGCTTCAGCTAAATCCTGGCACAAACCACTAGTTAACGTGCAGATTTATAAAAAAAGAAGAAAAAAAACAGTTGTGCATCAACAACAACCCCAAAGAAGGAGAAGATGTCAGGTCATAAGAAATATTTAATCCCACCAGTGGACTCTGGGTCTGGACCTTAGCATGAACCTTGATGCCCCTACTGATTGGCACTCGTTGCTCCCCTAGAGAATCATCACCTTATCGTGGTCACCGCTGACCAATCAACTGGAGAGTGTTGGTCAATAATGGTTGGAAAAGTCCACCATGGTTTTCTCATAAGCGATAGTCTATTATGTCGTCTTAGATGTGCGTCGGTAAGTGTATTATACAAAGAAATAATTTGTCGCTGTCGAGTATATTCCCGAAAAGACTGCGTTGCACAAGCATCTCCCGTGATTGAACTACTTAACCTAAATGTTAAAAAGATCCCGCAAGTGAATAAAATAGGATGCTTTACAGTAAATTACGATATATATATATATATGTAGATCCCCACACTTATCCTGGGTCGCGGGGGGCTGGAGCCTTTCCCAGCTGACATCTAGCGAGGGCCCAGTCTCACAGGGGCCCAGTTCATCACAGGGCCGACACATATTTAGCTGACATTTCCCCAAATCAATCCAGTTCTTCCTTATAGTACGGTCTCTATTTGAATAAAATGTTTAAACTATCCATCGTTTTGTTTTGTTTTTTGTTTTTGTTTTTGAGTCATTACGCGAATACAAAGGATCTGCAGTGAATGCGGATGTGACGACTATTTATTCAACAATATCCCAGACTTTTCAGGGATATCAATAGGTTAACAGAAAAAATTAAACAAAAAACAAAATAAAAAGCAAAGCAATTGTTTACCTTCACTGCTAGGTGGTGGATAATCTCATCCTCTTCTCATTGGGTAAGAAGTTCATGGAAATCACGTTATTAGTTTATTTACCTTCTTTGAGTAAGCTGCTAACTGCTACTAGCAGCTCTCTTCTAATAGCTGCTAACTGCTACTAGCTGATAACTGCCAGTCATTGCTAACTACTACTAGCTGCTAACTGCCACTAGCTGCTATCTGTTACTAGCTGCTTACTGCCACTAGCTGCTAACTGTCTATAGTTGCTAACTGCTAGTAGCTGCCTAAATTGTATATGCCATCAGAACAACACAGCCCCGTCCTGCCTCTCTGCCTCGCATTCACGCAAATGTCCGATCCGTCTCTTTCACAACCTCCACTTCCGTTTCAGAGGTGGGACAACTCAGGCACCCATTACCTCTCCATCGCCTGTAATCCGACCGGAGGAGCGTGAAGTAGGCGGGTAGCCAGGACAAGGACATGGACTCACTTTCGGCTCATGGAGACACTCCAGACAGTGGAGGAATAGAAGGTAATGCCATCATGGAAGAGTTCACAGAGGCAGGGGGCGCCTGATAGATCAAAGCAGGTCCAGGTGTGGACAAGTGATGACTCATGTGTGTGAATGATCTGATATGCAAATGTAATGATATGCAAATGATGTCTGACTGTTTAATTGAGATCTGTGAACGTGGAATCTGTTATACAATCAGTGTTGGCATAAATGATTTGTAATCCTCTAACTCCATTTCGAGCTTTGGTTTGAGTGCATTGAGATTTACATTTCTGCAGACCAATCTGTGAACGAGGAAGTAGCGACTCTTCACCAAGAGCTTTGAAAATAGACGAGTCAGCGATCGTATCTTAGTCCGGTCCCACTTTACCTCATCTTTTTATGTATGACCTTTCCTCCGCTGCTCGTTCTTTCTCTCACAGCAGAAGACAATTAAATACAATATTATAACAATTTGAGGCATTTTAAATCTAAAATTATTAAACTTTATTTTTGCCTATAAAAGGGTTTAGTCTACGCGTCACACTAAATTTAAACACGTACACAAATAAAGCCATCCATCCATTTTCCTCCACTTCTCCGTGGTCGGGTCGTGGTAGCAGCAGGCCAAGCAGGTTATTCCAAACACTCTGAAGATCTTCCCAGGAGATCCTGAGACGCTCCCAAAGCTCCTCCAGGTCAGTTGAGATATAATCCCTCCAGCAAATTCTGGGCCCCCCACTGGGTCTCCTCCCAGTTGGCTGTAAAACTTCCAAAGGCAGGCGTCCTTGAGAGTAATCACCGGCCCGAACCACCTCAACTGACTACTTTCTACAATTCAGCGGTAGCGGCCCTTGATGTTAGTGCTCTGCATCTTATCTCTGAGGCTGAGCCCAGCCACCCTGCGAAGGAAGCTCCTCTCAGCGGTTTGTAGCTCACGCTTTCTGTGACTATACTTAGAACTCGTTACCACAGGTGAGGGATGGTTCATAGATCAACTGGTAAACTGAAGGCTTTGCCTGAAGACACAGCTCTCTCTTCACTACGATGGACAAATGCAGCATCCACATTGCTGCTAATGCCACAGCAAACCACCTCCGTTTTCCCCCCCATTCAGAAACAAGAACCCGAGACACTTCCCCTTGAAGCGGAAAAAAAACCCTGACCCGGAGGGGCAAGCCAGAATGTTGTCCTGCAGAGAACCATGGAAGATTATGAGGTGCTGACTCTCATGCCAGGTGCTTCACATACGAATAAAAGATAAATAAATGCATTTCTCAAGCATATTTTCATTCTGCTTCTCGGAAACATTCATCTGCGTGGGTGGAATGCTAAAAAACCTATTTGTTTATTTCCATTCATTACCCATCCAATTTCAGTATTTTCCTTTTATTAGCCAGTCGCAGAAATGACTTGTACTTTGCGTCTCTGTGTGCAGTCACCTCTCAACGGCTGATAATGTCACTGGTGTTTTACAGGCACTGTAAAATATACCCCTCAGGGTCACAGCTGACGACCCGATGGGCGAATGTTTCTCAGACAATAAATTCTGACGTATCTATTCTTCTTGACATCTGGCTGACCTTCCATCTGTGCAGTGACCAACATTCTACTTTATTATTATTTTTTGGGCTAAATTCTCAGGTGGAAAGTGTAGACATTTTCAGACCATTATTACCGAGCATTAAATGGTCTGTGGTACGCCAAGCATTCATTTAAGGGACAAGCAGCATTTTGTAAAGAATAGTGTATAAGTTGTCCCTGTATATGTTATATATGATATTAAATAAGGTACATTTTCAAAAATGTATCTTATTTAATATTAAAATGTAGTGCCCTCCAGAGTTAAAAAAAAGAGTAAAAGGAGTTCCAAAAATGTCTTGAATGTCATTGAAGACATTTTTGAAAAAATATAATAATACTTAAATTCTTAACATATAACAAATATTTTTCTCTAAAACAATCATTGGCACCCTGCACTTAATATTTTGTACAGCCTCGAAACCCCACAGAACATCTGTGGTCAGGTGACTGGGATGGTCACGGCAAAATTCTTCTTTTGTCACCTCTGAACTATTCTTGGGTTGATGTTGAGGTGAGCTTCAGATCATTGTCCTGCTGGAAGGTCCAACCAGGCCCAATTTAAGGTTCCTTGAAATTTTTTTTAGGTTTTCATCCAGTATCTGCTGGAGTCAATGGAACCATGTCTTTAACAAGATGTCCAGGAACATTAGAAGAAAACAGCACCACAGTATCAGTGATCCATCACCAGACTTCACAATGGGCATGAGGTGCTTTTCTCGATGGCTTCCTATCTTCATAAGCAACACCCTTCTTTGATGTTTGTTGCCAAAAAGCTCATCTTTGGTGTCATCTGAACTATGACCTTTATCCAGTGAAAGTCCCAGTGGTGTTTGGCAAACCGTAGGTGTTTTAGCTTGTGTGTGGATTAAAGCTGGTGTTGGAGGTTTCATCTGATGAAGGTAATGAAGAAGTTCTGACGCTGAGATCCAACTGACCTCTGAAATTCTCTAACTTAAATCCTTAGAGAGACTTTTGCCAGTCAAGGCATCATCCTCAAAGCCAGTGGGGTCAGTTTGCAGACAAGTCCTCTTCCTGACTGAACATCTCCAGTGTCTCTAAACATCACAGTTATCGATGTCACTGACATTTTGAACTGTTGAATGATGTTCTTGTATCCATTGCCACATTGCTGCAGCTCTGCAACTTTACTTCACCCTTCATTGCTGCATTCTCTTTCCCATTATGAAGGCCGTCAAAGAGAATTAGTGTGTCACTTCATAGTTATACCACACTAAAACAGTCAGTTTTCAGCAATTCCTACTCAAACGTATGAACCTAAAAATATCAAATAGGACTTAACGATCATGAGTAACGACATTTTTTGCATCTCATCTTACTCATTTATTTAAAGCGCTGCATACACTAGGCCTATATATCGTGGAGATGATATTGAAGACATAGACAATAGAACAATTTATGCAGTTATGCTCAGGAAACCCTGATCTGGGACAAATCTCAATCAAAAACTGAGTGAAATTCATGGTATCTTGACGTGACGGCCACAATTTATAACTGCATGTAGTCGTCGTTATGCTAACGTATAAATGAGAAATGGACCTTATTTTTAGATGAGAGTGTATATTGATTAAAAACAAACTTTAAACTAGAAACTAGGCCAGATATGCCCTTACTACCAATGGAGAATTCCTAACAACTTAGAATAAATAACCTCTGTCAGGGGCATGAACAGTGAAATCCCAAAAATACTAAATCATAACAATAAAATGTAAAGTAATGCACATTTTTGTGACGGGGAATCTGATAAACAGGACAGACAGGCGGAACACATTCCTGCATATCCTTCCTGATTTCTTGTGAGGGATAAAAAATAATGACACTAATTCATAGTTTAGCCATACCTAAACAACCGGCAGCCCAGATTAGACCCGCCAAAGCTCCACCTCTGGCCAGAAGATGTTCCAAAATACTCACATATTACATTTTTATTTTAGGTAAGAGGAAGCTCCAAAATGCAACCGCTAAGATAATTCTGGTGATCCATTTTCTACATTTGACCCAATTGTTTTCTTTTCACTGTGTCCAGAGAAGTTCAAAGAGGATAAACTTTTCTCAGTTCCTTATTTTTGTCAGATCCAGGTTTCATTTCAGGTTTTCATGTGAAGTAGATGGACAGAAAAGTTTAGTCTTCTGACAAGGCAAACTTGCCAAAACCAGATGGTAAGTATCCCTGCGGGAGGATTAGATCTGTTTGAAATATTTCTAACCAAAAGTTGCTGCAAACAAAAACCTTGAATATAGAGTCAATGGCCGGTAGTGGTTCACATCTCTCTTTGTGGAACAAAACCACAATGCTTTCGCTTCACCCGCTTTCACAGATCATCTTTTTCACAATAAACACAGCAGATGAACTTTATTTAAATGTTTAGTTTTTTTGCCTTAACATTTAGGATTTCTCAATAACATAAATGGTATGATAAACTAGTGGCTAGCTAGCGGCTGATTGGAGTTCAGTGGCAGGTCATGATCTATAAAATTGAAGGTCTTTACACAAAAACCCACCTTTTTTTCCCCCTGTGAGGCACAGATTGGCGTTTGGCTTGATTACATATCGCTGATCCGATGTATACAGCCCCTTTCACACGGCCTTTTCAAAACGGGTCTGGTGCACCTCTTCCGTTTAATTTCAACACAACGGAGAGATATTGAGGGGGTTGAGCTGTCCAAACTCTGAGGTGGCATCAGAGGTAGCAACAGAGTTGAAAAGGGACATCCGTGTAAACATGATGTAGAAAGAAAGGAAGGGGCTGTGATGCTTTCCTGGTATATTAAGTGTGAGCCAGTAGCAGCTGAATGTTGCTCTGTTTGTCATGCTGGTTTTTTTTGGATGGTTGAGACTGGCATCATGGACACTAATGGCGGATAGTTGAGCTTTCAGTTTCAAAAAAAGAAATAGAAAAAATGTGTTGAACTAGAACAGTTTCTCATATATTTTTATAGTATATATATACATTTACATGTATCTGTCATTTCTATATCTATTGATGATTTTGTTTGTTATTTTGATGTCTTTGGCTTGTTGTATTTTTTGCTTATTTATTTTGTTAAACATAAAATTGGGGGAAAAACCCAAAATAATGTCTTCAAATTGTGGAGAAAGTTTAACATCTGGGACCGTAATATTCTCTGAGCAGAGGAAGAGATTATGTAATCGTAATGTAATGAATTTGTAGGAAAGGGGTGCTCAGTATGCTGAAAAGCTGGTCCACGCGTTCGTCTCCTCCCGACTGGATTACTGTAACGCACTTCTCACCGGGATCCCTGATAAAAGTCTTCAAAGACTTCAGTATGTTCAAAACAGTGCTGCAAGGATCCTGA
>VRLP01008381.1:0-16935 GCA_009660295.1 Lophius piscatorius
GCAGCCTTCTGAGTGATTAAGATTAGGAAAGCCTTTGACCGGGGAGGACGCGCACGCGGGGGGGGGGGGGAGCGGGCCGTGACTGTCATCCAGCTCCTCGTTTGAGATGAGGAAGACTCACCCACCTGTGTCCCGGCCCGTTAAGAACATTCTGGCCTAGTTTAGAGGACCCCGCTCTGAAGGTAGCATCCCTCAGATAGACAGAGATATTTATTAGCACACACTCTGAAAAGGGGGCCAGCATGGAGAGATTTGAGCTTCTTTTTTGTTGCTTCTGGGTTACTCTGGCAGGCTTCAGAGAGAGAGCAGCACAAAGAGTTCCTCCAGTGGAGAGAAATTGAGTGGAACTAAATCAGAGCCAACTCGACTCGCCGCGCAGCCTTGAAGATGTTTCAGTCACAGAGGCGTCGGCTCTGAGCATAGATCAAGAGTTTGGGCCGGTGGGACCCCAACCCCCCCCAGCTTAAAAGCATGTTGTTGTCTGTTTCTGCTTCTTTTGACTCGTATATATTCTTTATGTGGTGACTGATTTCAGTTATTGTACACATGTGTCTGATTTACCTTCATGTAGATTCACTAAAAGTAGGTTCTGATCTGAAGCCGGGATGTTTTTTTTACTTTATAGACCATTTTGACTCCTGAGATTTCCTATAGTGCAGTTTCAAGTATAATTACCATTTTTGGTCGTGTGCCCGTCGTATGAATTACATCACAGGTTCATGTGCATGAAATAATGTATTTAGTTCTTTACCCTTTAATGTCCTGCTCAACGCTTTTCTGTCGCTATTTATAATTTAAAAACTGTGACTGTACCTGTTTATAATTTCACCCGGTGGCAGAATGTATATGCTAAAACCGTAAGTGGCCGAGGACAGAGCCCTGGAGGACACCACATGTCAAAGGGGCACAGAACAATTCCTTGCTTCCTCAACCTCATGGTGATATTAGCACTAATATGTAAATAAAATGAAATAAAAGCGCCAGTGAATCAGCTTATGGAAACAAATTCATTAAAGTTACATGAAGAGAAATAGTGTCATATAGGGGTCATTACGTTTGTTTCCATATGTCCTTGTTTCACCTACTCTCTCTCTCTCTCTCTCTCTTTTTTTTTCTTTTTTTTGCCTTTTGCCTTATAAATATATGCAAATTGTGCAAGATTTAAAATGAAAAGCTTGAATGCAGGCATCTATTTCTGTCTAAATCATTAGCTCATTCGGCTACATCATTAGCTCAATTGGCTAAATCATTAGCTCAATCGGCTAAATCATTAGCTCAATCGGCTAAATCATTAGCTCTATCGGCTACATCATTAGCTCTGTCAGCTACATTATTGGCTCTATCGGCTACATCATTAGCTTTGTCGGTTGCATCTTTAGCTCTACCGGCTCTATCGTTTATGTAAACAGGTGTTATAAGTGTGTTACATACATACACAACATAGTTACAGTTACACAGTTACGTCCGACTTGCTGCTGCGTTTTTACTTGACTGCTTCAGAAACAGGGCAGCAGCGGCGAAGCTTGTAACTTTCTTGTTTGATTGGATCAGAAGAACGCTGAGCGAGGAGAGCAGGTGGTTTTTTCGATCTTCCTCCTTTAGCTGCTAATGTGCTTTTAAGACAGTAATAAGCTGATGGCGCTGAGCGGCTAATTGTCTGATTTATTAGAGAGCCACGGCTTGTAAGAGGAGATATATTCTATGTAGCTCTACTTCAGAGAGCTCGGCGTTTCTGATTGCTGGTCCGAGTCGAGACCCAGAACAAAGACGGAGTGGGCGATCGCTACGTCTGTCGACTGCTTCTTCGATTTGCCTTGTTGTCTGAACGACGTGCAGTCAGGTACGCTCAGCGAGGCAGCCGTGCATGAAGGTACACAAACACAAGCAGAGGCGTACGGTACGTAGAACAGGACAGTTTCTGGGTTCCTGCCCTGCTGTCTCTCTTCTGACAGCGTCGTCAGGCGATGAGGGCCGGGATTCTCTGGATCATCCGATCCGCTTCAGTTCAACACAAAACATGAGAGTGTGAGCCGCACCTGCACACATGCATCCAGAGACAACTGCGCATTGATGCCCCAGCCGCGTCTAAATGCATTAAAATCCACAGAGCAGACGGGCGAGTCTTTGCACGCCGTGTCGCTTGGCTCTCTCTCTTTCATGCCCAGGAATCAGGCACACACTGTTCATTGTATGGAAGCCGTTTCCTTTAAAAAGCCCGATGTCGGCCAGCGGCCGGGCAATGAAAGGCCTGTTGAAGAGATTGCCTAAATGAGGTGCGTGTGCAAACGGCAGCGCTGGCATGAATGCCACCATCAGTGTGTGCGGTTAAACGGGACGCTGTTTCGGTTGATCAGAGGCGGACCGCTGAACCTGAGCTCGGCCTGAGGAAAACAACAAGACAATCAATTAGAGAGAGGTCACAGAACTTCAGAGGATTTCAGTTTTTCTTCCCGCATTCATGTACGTGTTTCGTGGTTGCAGCCTGATTTCCCAAAATTTTGAAATCATACGATTTTTACGTGTTGTACCCCGATGACTCGGGGATATTATCATCGTCATCGTCAACGCCGCCGCGTCCGCAGCAGACGATTCATGTTGACGCGATGATGCAAAAATCTATTTCGTGTGTCATTTTCAAATTTCATATCCACATAGACTTTAGTGTGAGGAAGAACTGGACTGATTTTGGGAAAGGTCGGTTGTAGATTTCCGACACCAGGGGGGGCTTTACATCCAAATATCTCAACCTTTGGTCCGATTCAGTCCCAATTTAGTCCACATGAATCGACTCGAGGACCTCTATCTTACATAAACCTTATTTTACTCTAATATTTCATATTTTACACACTGGGGAGTGTTTAAAATATGTTTTTCTGACATAACTGTTTAACCTGTTTGTCAAACTTAGTTCAGAATCACCCTGAGGAGATCTATCTTACGTACGTCGTATTTCCTTCTAATAGATCCTATTTTAGTCACTAGGGGGAGTCTTCTTCAAGGAAAACACTTGAGGAGTTTGATGGGGATGTGAAAACGTTCCTATATTCTATAAACGCCATTATTGTCGTTGTTGCTCGTTTGTGTGATTCAGTTGAGGAGTACTAAATATTTACTTCTCCCGCTCTTACTACCCATCAGATCAGTCAGAAAAAGCTGAAGAAGTTCGAGAAGGAGTACCTCACGATCAGGGAGCAGCAGGAGCAGCAGGAGGCCCCCATCGAGAGATACGAGGTAGACCTGGGCTCAATAGAGCGGAATCAATTAAACATTCTCTCTGTGAAATTACCTTAAACCTTATTTTTATGTGTTTTACTTTCTTCTTTTGAAACAAAGTTCTTCTGTGTTTTTCTGCACATTCTCTCTCGTGTACGATTGATCGGGCCTTCATGATATCTGCGTCTTCGTTATCTCCTCCTCTATCTGCAAGTCATGTCCAGGATAATATTTTACACGTCTGTCGCCTTTAAAATGCAGCCGTGTGCTTCTGTCAATGATCGACGCGTCGGTTTCCTCACGTTAAACATTAATTTGCTCACTTGACTTTCACAACCAAACATTCTGTATATTGTTGCGTTATTCTTGAAGATGAACATCCAGGAAGAGGAGCGTACTCGCCAGAAGCACAACTCTCCTTCCTGCTCGGCCCTCGCCGCGCGTTCTTCCCTCTTATATTCTCCCACCTCCTTTTTATCGTCTTCATCTCTCCCACCTCTCTGACCCGGCTGCTCCTCTTCGTCTCTCTGCCTCCATCCAGAGGGAGAACCGTCGTCTTCAGGAGGCCAACATGCGTTTGGAGCAGGAGAACGACGACTTGGCGCACGAGCTGGTCAGCAGCAAGATAGCCCTGCGCAAAGACCTGGACAATGTAAGCCAGACTGAAAGTGTGTGTTTGTGTAGTTGTGTGTCTGTGCGAAAACATGAGGCGGAGTGTGTTTTCAGTTCTTGCAAGATCTGGAACACCATGAGAAAAAAGTGGAAGTGAAACCGGAAACTTTATTTGCAACAAAATATAATTTGTGTGCGTGTGTGTTGTGTGTGTGTGCGTGTGTGTGTGGTTTCCAGGCTGAGGAGAAGGCAGACGCCCTGAATAAAGAGTTACTGCTGACCAAACAGAAACTGGTGGACTCGGAGGATGAGAAGAGACGACTGGAGGAAGAGTCTGCACAGGTTAGAGCTGACATTGAGGCACTTTTCAGCCTAATGGCCTCATAACAGAACTTCCTGTATCATATAGAGTGAAAAGGCGATCCTTAGGTGAAGAAGTGGTCAGAATTAATACTTAAATGTCTGGGAGTCGCCATCGGTAGGTTTTTATTAACGTGACAAATCTGACTTCTTTCGGTGGGAATAAAAATGGAAGCTTGTCTGAAATTACAGTTTTCAACATTTGATTTGAAAAATTACAATTCAAATGACAGACTTTAATTATTATCCCCACATTCAATCCAAAATACTACTTTTAAAACCTACTGCAGTCTCCAGATGAATCACATCCCTCATAAGAGAATAGATTTACAGATCAGTTGTTAAAACATTGGACCCACCATCATAGAGTAACTTTAGAAACCTGCGTGTGAGAGGGATTCCTTCAAGTATCAAAGAAAGCGTGAGCATCATCTGACACTCCAAAAGGATAATGACCCCCACCTCAAAGTCCACCGAGGCTGAGAACAATGAAGAGATGCCTTCATGCTCACCTGCCTCACCTGCAACGGGCTAGGATTCCCCAGGAACCCTGTTTTCAGAAGGTCACTTGAAGCAGGTGGGTCTCAGGTTTTGAAGCGTTTAGAGACTAAAGTACTAGTACTGACATAAGTTCACTTGTGTGGAGAAAAACATCTGTGGCATTATGGGATAGTAACTGTAAACTTGTTAGATTTGGTTATTTAAGACAGCCGATATTTCAGCAATAAACCTGGGGGAGCCCCAGAAGTCGCAAGGCTGAATTTATACACAGGTGCATTATGGGTCATGTCGTAGCAACAGAAAAGAAAACAGTGAAGAAGCATTGTGACAGTAAGAAACACAAGAACGCCCGGGATTCTATCATTGTAGTGGTGGGAGATACAAACATAGACATAGATATACAGACTCAGAGCCTGAATAAGCAGGAAGCAACTATTTGTACGTAGTTCAATAACATGTGAAAAGGAAAATTGGACATTTAATGAATGTATTTATGGTAACAAGATTGCAGCATATATATATATATATATATATATATATATATATATATATTGTGCACACAATGGGACGCAGGGCAAACAAAGGCAGGCGGTACAGATAGGGAAAGAAAAGGCAAGGCAGATATTTAACATTGTTCTCTGACATCGATATATTTTGGCTCCGGAAAATTTCATTTGGCTCCTAAATACTTTGGTTTTGGGAGTACTTTTACTCACATACAGTAAATATCGGTCCGGTCTCCTTCCTGCGTTATGATTTCATCTGCCTCTAGATATATAAATAAACTATTCTTGTCTGTCTCATGGATAAATCCATGTAGTACATTTGTCTCAAAAAGAAAGGCCCATGTGCGTCATGTCTGTGAAGACTCCAGCGTCAAAGGATGTCATCTCGCCTGTGATCTTTGTTTTCTCGGGTTCACTGAACTAATCTTCTGAGGAAGAGGACAACCCCCCCCAACTCCACAAACCTACCCTCTGATCTCATGCATCTTCCCCCACTGTCCTCCAAAATGTCTCCCGTCATCTTGAGTACGTAGGTGCAGCCGTGAGAGATTGATGCGCCCGTGTGGAGCTTCTGCGGCGAGCGCGACTTTGCCCTGAGCTTCACGTCTGCCGATAGTCTACTCTGTCTTCTTTACATGTCACGCCGTCTCCCTGGTCTCTGGGGCCTCTGACTCTCTCTGACCTTCATATCTGCCCTGCAACAGCTCAACTGTATCTGTGTGTGTGTGTGTGTGTGTGTGTGTGTGTGTGTGTGTGTGTGTGTGTGTGTTCCTACAGTTGAAGGAGATGTGCAGACGAGAGCTGGACAAGTCTGAATCAGAGATAAAGAAGAACAGCTCCATCATCGGAGAGTATAAGCAGGTACGTAAAAGTCCCACATCCCACTTGCTTCACTTTGGTTTTTAAAATACCGCTCTGTCCCTTTAAATCACATTTTACCTTTTGGCACATTTAAGAGGAGGGGACCGAAGACCCCCCCCACCCCCCAATTTTTATGCCAAAAATAAAAAAAAACAAGGGAACATAAAGGGAAAACCACATAAGAGCATAAAATAAGTCGTCTAAAAACAAACCAGGTATCTTTTCTATCCATCGTTCGTTTTATGACTGAACCGCTGAATGTCAGGAGCGGCACTGAGGTCCGTACGGATCTGAGGAATGACAACAAGCTGGAGCATCAAGAGCCTTAAAGTCTACCGATAAAGTCTTTAAATCAGTTCTAAAACCTGCCGGGTGAAGAGACGCCAGTCCAACCTCTCGGTCCTGGTCCTGGAGGAATGCAGCTGAGGTTCTGGACCGCTGCTGTAGTTCTCCAGCAGAATTATTGATTTATTTCAATCCGGAGAAACAAGTGAATTAAGTCGATATAATTCATTAAATAAATATATATACTCCCCAAGTGTCTTGAGGAGTACCTCCTCCTCCTCCTCCTCCTCCTCCTCCTCTTCCTCTTTTCTCTCCTTATTTGGCTCGTCTCCTCAGACCCGGTTCTGATCCAGCCCTTACCGGGGCAAGACCCCCGCCATAAATATTTAAAAATAATACAAGAGCCGTTATGTTTTCACTCCCTCATTTATTCTCCGCGAAACCTGGCGCCTTCGACGACTTGGCCTGCGATTCTTTGATTCGCTTTTCCTCTGAAGTCCTCCGCCGGTGATCCTCATCCGCTCAGATCTCATCCTGTCATTTAACGCTTAAATATAAACCTGATTTATCTATAATCCAGATCAGATGCTGTTCTCATCAGCTCAGAGACAACGATCCATGTTCTCTCTCTTCTCTCTCTCTGTCTCTCTCTCTCTTCTGTCTCTCTCTCCTCTCTCTCTCTATTCTGTCTCTCTCTCCTCTCTCTCTCTTCTGTTTCTCTCTCCTCTCTCTCTCTTCTCACCGTTTCTCTGTTTCTCTCCTCTCTCTCTCTTCTCACCGTTTCTCTGTCTCCTCTCTCTCTCTTCTGTCTCTCTCTTCTGTTTCTCTCCTCTCGCTGTTTCTCTGTCTCTCTCTCTCCTCTCTCTCTCTCTCTTCTCTCTCTCCTCGCTGTTTCTCTGTCTCTCTCTCTCCTCTCTCTCTCTTCTCTCTCTCTCTGTGGGGATGGATGGAAATAGCACGAAGACAGATTTAGAAACAGACCTCGACCTCACCTGAGTCTAAAAATATTGGCAGCGGAGAGGAAGTGGCAGCAGATCTGATGAGCGAGCTGTCGGAGAGGAGACGGGGAGGAGACGGGGGGGTGGGGGGGGGGTGTTCTGATGGCGGTGTGTTTATTAGAGGTGAGAGCAGACTGCCGGTCGCCCGCATGCAGCTGAGCAGAGCCAAGTGCGAAAACCGGCAATCTGATGAAAAGAGCTATTTTTGCGGTGAGCAGGAGGGCGATGGGTGGAGGGAGAGGAGACGTACGCGGGTTCTGCCGCGAGTGAAGGACGACAGCAGCGTTCAGTTCGCCGGGACCATCCGGTTGAAGGAGTGCCCCAAAATAACCCAGATTGTTTCCCAACCCAGATAACAGAAAAGCTTTCCTCGAATAACATTTGTTTTTTTCCCCCCCATTTCGCCGGCCGCCAGTGCCGTTTTTCTTTTTGCCGGGTTTAGAGCCAAAACATTTTTGTGAGCGAATTGTCCCCCCGGCCCAGAAGGACAGAGAAGGGTCTGTTGATGCTGGAGCTAAAAGCGGCGTCCTGTCTCTCCCTGTTGTAGGAGTGCAGCCGGCGGAGAAGCAGTAACTGCCTGTCAGATGCGGCGACATGTGCCGGCGCCCGTGTCTCCAGTTCCTTGTTAGCTTTTAATTTATTTTTCTAAATCTCTTCAAATATTTTGACCCTGGAGACAAAAATGTTCTTCGCGCGTCTTTCAGCGATTCCTCCTCGTTAGCTTGTCCCGGATTTTTATACGATAAGCATTATACAAGTTTCAGAATATATATGCCCGTCGTCACGGCCTGACCGTACGAATATTCTAAAAGAATAATACACCGACCAGCCATAACATTATAACCAACGTGTGAGCCGGTATCAAATTCATTTCTATTCAGAAATAGAAATACCTGCGTTTCTGCACAATCCTGCATTAAGGTACCAGGTTTTTGGGGTTTATATATAATGTGCACAACACACACACACACACACACAAACACAGACACAGACACACAGACACAGACACAAACACACACACACAGACAGATCTCCTCCAGTTCATTTATATGCAGTAAATAGGAACCAAATTGGACCAACGGTTGAGAAATTTAGGCCTAAAATGTTTGGAGATAAAGCTCCCCCTAGTGTTGGAGACACACAACTGACTTTTCCCCAAAATATATCCAGTTCTTCCTCACACTAAGTTTTATGTTGGTCTAAAATCTGAAAAGGATCCATGAAAAAGTGTTTGAGTTATCGCCATGAACACGAAGGATCCGTGGTGATGACCAATCCACCAGGCTGCCCGAAGTGAATCCACAGGTGATCATTTCTCACCAGAGGTCAAAGGTCAGTGGCAGCCAGGAGGGATTACACTGGTTCAGATAGTTGATGCGACGCAGAGAAGCTCTCGGGAAAAAAAGGAAGCAGGGAGAGAAGAAGCGTTCGGGGCAGCTGAAAGAAACAAAAGCAGCGAGACGTGGACGGAAAACAAGAATGAAGGAGACGATGACGAGGGAAAAGAGATGAAGGCATGTAGGAGGAAGAGGCTGCATGTGCGCCTGGCTGAAGTTCACAGAGAGGTGCATGGATTGATCTCCTGGAGGAGGAGGAGATGTAGTGGAGGTGCCAGAGGGAATCAGAGAGATGAGCAGATAGAGATGGTCCGTCTGAAGAGAGGCGGTGAGGATGACTCATGTCACATCGATCGCCGTGTTCGTCAGCACACACACACACACACACACACACACACACACCAGGGCGTGGGAGTGTGTTTTCTGTTTGTGCGTCTGTCGTTGTTGGTGGCGGTGAGAAGCATGCGGCATAAGGTGGAGACACACGTGGATCACATGTGTGGACCTCCGCTGAGCCTCGCTGTGAAAACAGGACCTTATGACATCACTAATGGACTTAGAGTCCGAGTAAGAGGATGAAGAGTCTTGTGCCACAAACAGAAGGAACACACGTAAGGAGGAGGGGCTTAAAATAGATCCTTCATGCTCCTTTCCAATAACAAACCGTATGTTTAGAAGTTTGTTTGAGGTTTGTTCTGGTTCAGATTTGTGTCCCGGTTCTACTTTTTAAAAAATGTACTAGAAGGAAAAAATGGAGGCTGATAAAAGTTGTTCATTCCCCGATTTTCAGACGTTAATACGTGAAGAAATGTTTCCACGTAATAAAATCTTTTATCACGTTTTCATGAACTAGAAACCAGCAGCAAGGGCCAAAACCAACCTCTGACCTACTCTGTGTCCTCCTCACACATGTTGTCATCTCTAGTCTATAGGTTTACTCTTTATGACACGTAACTTCCTGTTCCTCTCCTGTAGAAAACATCAAAGGAACCAGAAAAAAAGATCTCAGAGAATGCAAACCGCCGCCGTCTATTAAAACAGACACAACAATGTCTGTTTTACCTGAGAGGAACAGGAAGTGACACAACAATGTCTGTTTTACCTGAGAGGAACAGGAAGTGACACAACAATATCTGTTTTACTTGAGAGGAACAGGAAGTGACAGAACACACCATGAACATCTTCGTGATTCTATGCGGATCGATACTCAGAGAGTTTGTAGGAGTTGTCGCTAGATTTAGAGGCTGGCGATAACTGTTTAAGAGTGGGTTCAGTGGTAGTTGTTGTGCCTCTTTCCTTGTTGTTATTATTATTCAATCACTCCGAGGACAGATCGAACACAGACATGAAACATTATCTCTATTATGTCGATGTCTAAGAGAAAACATCTCTTGGATCCAGTTGGATCCAGTGTTTCCACCGGACCGTCTACTGACTGAGGGTCCCTCTGAAAGACTCGATAGAAGTCGGTGCTTTTAGTGGACGATGAGTCTGATGGCAGCCTTAAAGAGAGAACCATCCCTCTGAAGGAACCATCTCTGCCCTGTTCCCCACAGATCTGCTCCCAGCTGAGCGAACGACTGGAGAAGCAACAGACGGCCAACCGAGGAGAGCTGGAGAAGATCAGGGTGAGTTTTACAAACGCACCCACACACCCACATCCGGCTACAGCGCAACATGGCTGCCGCTAGCTGTTTCACCTTTTTCAGGTGTTGATTAGAATGACGAGTAGGAGGCAGGTTCTCTAAACACCGACACCGTTGACTCTGGGTTCTGCTCGTATCTTGAGAACTAGAGGTGCGCTATTCAAATTTTCTTCGCTAATCACCGATCTTTATAAAGTCCGACCGACCGATACCGAATTTTTTTTTTTTAAGTTTTAAAAATAATTATTATAAATGACAGCGTACATTCATACGTACAGCAGGGCTCCCGGCTGGCTAGCTTTAGCCACGATGCTAATCTTAGCTTCTTGAAACTGAATTCTTCAGCGGGATTCGTTTTAAAGTGTCTGATTTATGTAGTTGTCCCCGACGTTTAAGGTCGTCAAGTCGTGGCCACGAGATAATTACGTTGCGAGATAATAAAGTCGCTCCCACGTAATATTTAGCTGTGGCCACGAGTAAATTATCTTGCGAAATTATAGCTAATTCCCACGTCGTATTAAGTCGCAGCCAGAAGATAATTAACTTCAAGATAATAACTCTTTCCCACGAGTTATTAAGTCTTGGCCCTGAGATGATTATCAGTCGGGGTTATTCCCCCGCAGCTTATTTCAGACACACCAGATGTTTGTAGCTACGCTAGCTCCTACTTTGTGTGTGTGTGTGTGTGTGTGTGTGTGTGTGTTTGTGTGTGTGTGTGTGTGTGTGTGTGTGTGTGTGTGTGTGTGTGTGTGTGCATATCAAAATAAGCCTCCCGGCGCCGATCCATCACTGAACCTCTACCGGTAACTACGCTTCCATGTCAGTGTCTGGGCTGGCAGGGACATAAAAGCCTTTGGGCTAAGACTGAGCGGTCGGGCCGTGGAGCCAGGGCCGAGCGTCTCATCCCCGGTTCTTGTACGTTTGGCTCAGGAGGCGTTTGTTGAGGCCATTTTGGCAGCGATCTCGTTCTTTCTGGACGAATGAAGGACGAACAACAGGAACGCCAAAAGGTTCTGAGCTGCAAGGACAGGTTCTGAACAGATGACCCTGTGTGTGAGTGTGTGTGTGTGTGTGTGAATGCATGTGTGTGTGAGTATGGGTTTGTATTTGCATGTGTGTGCGTGTCTTTGTGTGTGTGTGTGCATGTGTCTGTGAGTGTGTGGATACGTGTCTGTGTGCATATGTTTGTGTTTGTGCGTGTGTGTCTGTGTGAGTGCAAGTGTGTGTGTGTGTCTTTGTTTGTGTATGTGTGGGTGCGTGTGTGTGTGTGTGTGTGTGTGTGTGTAAATATGAGCAGGTGTGTCCTCATCTTTGCTCTGGTACTTTATCAGAGTTTATTATGCAGCGGGTTAAAGTAAGTCGCTGCGGCGCAGAAACGATGTTCAGGCAGAATTAAACGTCACGTCAGCGTTAATTACAAATGTTAAAATAATAAACTGTTACGGTTGTTCATCATTCATCTCTACTTAAAATGATGACGGAAACAATTTGGGGTCGAGGCAGTCCACGGCTTCATCGCCGCTCTGATCCGCTCTCACCTGGGCGAGTCCAGTCCCGTTAGATTTTATATCCTTACGGTTTCATTCAGACCCAGCCGACACTTTAATCCAGAATAAGTGTTCTGTTATTATGAAATGTCAATGTGGTGAGAAAATATCAAGCAGCGCCATCGACTTTTGTCGCCGAGGCACAAAGACCCGAGTATGAACGGAGGCTCTGCTCTGCTCCCAGAGGAGTCAACCCACTAAACAAGAACCCAATTCTCCTCAACCAGCACCGGCGCCGGGAGGCTTGGTCCGAATTAGAACCCGACGCTGAAAGACTGTAACCTGCATACACGCCTCTGCAGCAGCGTCGTGTTTGCTCAGTTCACACACATTATCATTCACGTCTGGGAAAGACAACTTCACGCTCCCACAGGAGGAAACACCGATTAGCCACAACATTATGACCAGCCGCTCACAGCTGACGCCGATTATCTCCTTATAAAGGCGCCGGTCCGGTTTGGATCTATTTGGCTGAATGCAAAAAATGTGCAAAGTAAAGATCTTAGTGACTTTGACAAGGACCCGATTGTGATGGCCAGACGACTCGGTTGGAACATCTCCAGAACTTCTCGCTCAGTGTTTTCGGACTCAGCCTAGAAAACGAGGTTTAAGGAAGAGTCGTCCTGTCCAAACGTCACTGCTTCGTTCTGGGGGCGGAGGCTAACCCGCGGCGTCCGATCCCTACGAGGAGCCACTGTAGCACAAATTGCTGAGTTAAAGTTCTGATAGAGCGGTGCCAGAACCCCACGTCCAGATCTTGCCACCTCCTTGGAGCCATGGACCTATAACTAGGACTCGCTCCACCCCCCTCTTCCTCTCTTCCACTGAGGAAGGGGGGAACAGAATGAACAGATAGAGATGTAAGCTGAGGTGAAAACAGGTTTTATTCTGGAAGTTCACGAGGAGGTGCCTCGATATTTAACACACTGCACCTTTAAAGGTTCTGTTGCTCACATCGCGGTGCCAGATACCACAGCTCACCTACAGGGTTCTTGTGCAATCAGCGCCTCCACGGGTCAGAACTGTTGTGAGCACTAAGTCGGGAGGCCGGTCATAATGTTATGTCAGACTGCAGTAAGTCCTGGATGGATGGATGAATGAATGAATGAACACTGCGTGACCTTTGACACGTGTCTGAATGGCGTGTTGTCCAGCAGCACAATCACTACAGACTCTGTCCGCCATGATTCTCCTCCTGCTTTCTGCTGAAAGGAGGTCTTTGAGCGGAGGGCAGGGAGGAAGAGTGGACCGGAGAGGTTCCCCTCTGCAGCCACGACATCACAAACGCTGCCTCTGAAACATCTCAGCGCCGGAGCGCTGAAAGACACGCGTGTTTTTACGTTTAGTGTTTGATCCACGTGTTTTTATCTGCAGCGACAAAGAGAAACTTCTGCTGGTCCATTTTTACAAAGATACAGAATTATCTCATGGCCACGAATTAAAACGACTTTTTCTTTTTTTTCTTTCTTTAAGGTCACCTGACTTTGTACATTTTTGTTTTTGACTGTTTTTATTCTTTTTACATTTTAAAGGCTGTAAACCCTCCAAGGAAAATGTACTGACATCTTCACACTTCTCCTCATCGTCAACTTACTCTCCCCCTCTCTCTCTCTCTCTCTCTCTCTCTCTCCCTCTCCCTCTTTCAGTCCAAAGTGGAGGGCTGCGACAAGTGCGGCAGCCTCTTCAACAAGGAGGGTCGTGTCCGTGCCGCCGTGACCTCGGCACCTGCTGGGGGGGGTGAGGAGACGGACGAGGAGAAGGAGGGTCTGAAGACCCAGCTGAGAGAGATGGAGCTGGAACTGGCCCAGACCAAACTGCAGCTGGTGGAGGCCGAGTGTAAAATCCAGGTACGCAGACGCAGCTTTTGGCTGGGATCAGGTGCGGCGCCGGCCGGCCGTTGTTGCGGTCAGTCCCTCAGCACCGCTTGAACAACCTTCCAGAACTTATCAAAGTCGGTCTGGGACTAGATCCGTTCCAGCCAGTACCGTCGTCCAGGTGGAGATGTTCTGGCTGGATCTGCTGCAGCGTTTCGCTCGCATCAGAAATATAACTGCTGTTTGAAAATCATTCCCTCGCTGTCGTCTGAAGACAGCAGGGGTTTATCCCGGGAAGCCCCCAATCCCCTGCGTTGTACAAGCGCCTCCAAGGATTGAACTCCTTAAGTTATGTCTAAAGTGGGCCAACGGCTGAGAAATGATGGCCCACAAAAATTGAAAAGGAAGCTCTCCCTAGTGTCCTAAATATGTAACTGGTCATTCCCAAATCAATCCACTTCTTCCTCACACTAGGGTAAATAGGGGTATACAATTTGAAAAGGACCCATTATATATTTTTTGAGTTAATCGCGCTAACATAAAGGGTCTGCGGCGGTAGAAGAGTATCTGGACCACAGATGACCATAAGAACATCGGACTTATTGTTTATTTAATTTTTTTTACAGCGTATGTTACAGCTGAGACCATTTCCTGAATCCTTTGATAGATTTTCCCCGGCCTGTTGTTTCTGACTGCTGCAGTGACGCCATGTTCTTCTGTCCTCAGGATCTGGAGCACCACCTGGGTCTGGCCCTCAACGAGGTCCAGGCCGCCAAGAAGACCTGGTTCAACCGCACGCTCAGCTCCATCAAGACCGTCACCGGGAGCCAGGGCAAGGAGACCACCTAACCCCCCCCCCCCAGTTTGACACGGACGGCGTGAGGAGCTCACCACCAGGAGACGCGTGGACACCCGACCTTAACGGGCCGTAACTTTACCGTTAAACCCAGGATGATACTACAGACTCTGTTACCTGTTCCTTGTGTTTTCTGTGATCCCGCCCCCTCCTGATCTAAACCCCGCCCCCCTTCCATATCCCCGGCCCTCTCCAAACCCCACTGACTGACGCCAAGGGGCTGAGAACTACAAGATGCGGCGTTCCCCGGAGAACCCGCGTGCTTCCAGCGGCCACAGACAGAAAGAAAAACGCTACAGAACAGAGACTCTTAATTTATTTCTGTCTTCGTACTGCTGATTTACCCGACCCGCTGAGTGGAGGCGGGACACGATGGGACGCTATGTCCGCCTTCGCTGCTCCAAACTACTGGCACAATCCGACCGGGCCCCCGTCAAAAGTCCGTTTTAGGTACGAGAGGTGAAAGGACGGCTTTTCAAAATAAGAGTTTTTTCTAATCACGATTGTGAACAACACTTTTTTTTCCGTTTTCTATGTGCGTACGTGAATGTTCTGGTGCGACGGCGCGCGTGTGTGCATGTCTTTCGTTTTGTTGCGACTGAAGAAGCGTGTCTGAAAGCGTCCGTAATCGGCTGAAACGATGTTTAACGTGTGTGTAAAGGAGAGGGGGAGTGTGTTTATGCATGTAGGGACGTCTCTGCGGACCGCCTGGTCTCCTGTGGCGCTCAGACGCTCACATGAGAGGACGACAAAGCCTCCATCCGAAGGTGGAGGAAGAAGAAGAAGAGAGTGGTGGACATCACGATTGAATCTACAGCCGCGTGAAGATCAGTTTAACGCTCCTCTCATCAGATTCAAAACATCAACGCAAACAGGAAGCAGGAAACAGGAAGGTTTGTTTTGGGCGTCGCAGCACAAAAACACTAAACAAAAAGAAGAAGAAGAAGCTCCAAACCATCTGAACCGCTGCGTTTGCTCTGCAGGACATGTATGTTAGAACACTGTTTGACCCCAGGGTCAAAAACACAAAGATCCTACTGCACCTGAACGCATCTCTTAAAAGAAAAAAAAAAGAAGAAACAACCCAGTGCAGTCTGTGACCTCTGACCCTGATAATATGGCCGCTTCATTTCTTTCTCATCAGGTTGTTCGAGCATCTCCTCACGAGATGTTCAGAGTTCTGACGCAGAAGAGCTGTATGAAGAATTAGGGCCACGTTGAGAAATAAAAATATTAGGAGCATATGGTCGTAATTTTACTATGAAAAGTCGTAATCGTACGAGAATAAAGTCGTAATTTTAAGAATTTATTAAAATAATGACTTTATCCTCATTAAAGTACGACTTTTGTTGAAACGTGATGATTCCCATGAATTAACAATTTTCTTTTCTCGATAAATTACGACTTATTTCTCCTACATTTACAACTTAACTCACGTAAAATAACGACGACAATTGAGACTTTTTTTCTCCCGGCGTATTACCGAGCCTCAGGCCGCAGTGGCGTTGTCTTGGCTGATGGCGTCCCATGATGCCACAGTTAATGTGTGACCTTCTTAAAGGCAAAGCCCCCCCATCGCAACATGACGGGAACCTGTTTGGTCCGGCGCTCACGCTCCTCCTAGAAGAGCTGGAACATCTCGCAGAAGAAGAATGTCTTGGCTCAGAGGTTTCAGGAGATGATGAGGGAGGAGATGAGTGTATTCACACACACACACACATTCCAGTAAACGTAGGGACTCAAACTCATCAAGACGCTCTGGATGCTCGGGGTGTAACCCTGCACCCCCGGAGAGGATCGGTGTCACGGACGCAGGACGAGGTCACAGCTGGGGTCAAACTGGCACCGGTTCTAAATCGGTCCAGATGGGGGCGGGGCTTGTGGGGGTGTTTACGTATGTGTGACGCGCGTGTGTGCTTCAAACATCTCCTCATCGACTGGCTGAGAAGCGGTTGTGATGTCAGAGGCGGTCCCACTAAAGGCACTGGTTTGTACATAGCAAGCATCGATTAAAGATGAAGATTATTGTTCGTGATTCTCCGATCTGACCGGGACTCACGTTTCCCAACGCCTGCTGCTGCGCTTCTTTGATCCACCGACACCTTCCCTTTTTTAAATGGTTATATTGTTCCGCTCCCAGCTTCTCAGTCCGACTGCTGTTTGGTTCGTTCCACGCCAAAATGTAGCTTCATCATCCTCCTCCTCCTCTTCATCATCATCCAGCAGCAGAAGCATTATCACCGTGTGGAACTTGTAATAGTTTAGGATGCATTTGTGTAAACATCATGACTTTAAACATAAAGAAAAGGATAAACACTCAGATGTCCGTCTGCTCATTTTCCTTATAAGTCAGTAAATCAACCCGTCGGTGACCAGGAAACATCAAAGTCCTTTTATGT
>VRLP01008382.1:0-16920 GCA_009660295.1 Lophius piscatorius
TTTTTTCTTGAAACTTAAAGCGTTGCTGTTTATTTCCAGACACAGAAAAAAAGTCGGAGGGAACTTTATGCTGACGGTGTTGTTAGACGGCCGTTAACATAAACATGAGGATCGATCCGTTAAGATCCGACATTTTCACGAGTCACCGAGTCCGGGGGGGAAATCTGGACGGGGCAGGTTACAAAATCAACGGATATTCACAAATATCTAAACGGGACTTTATAGAGTGTAGGTGCAGAACTATTGATGATAGAGGCCAGCAGTGAGGCTAGTAGAGGCCAGTAGAGAAGGTAGTAGAGGCTAGCAGTGAGGGTAGTAGAGGCCAGCAGTGAAGGTAGTAGAGGCCAGCAGTGAAGGTAGTAGAGGCCAGCAGTGAAGGTAGTAGAGGCCAGCAGTGAGGATAGTAGAGGCCAGCAGTGAGGATAGTAGAGGCCAGCAGTGAAGGTAGTAGAGGCCAGCAGTGAAGGTAGTAGAGGCCAGCAGTGAAGGTAGTAGAGGCCAGCAGTGAAGGTAGTAGAGGCCAGTAGTGAAGGTAGTAGAGGCCAGTAGTGAAGGTAGTAGAGGCCAGTAGTGAGGATAGTAGAGGCCAGCAGTGAAGGTAGTAGAGGCCAGCAGTGAAGGTAGTAGAGGCCAGCAGTGAGGGTAGTAGAGGCCAGTAGAGAAGGTAGTAGAGGCCAGCAGTGAAGGTAGTAGAGGCCGGTCACAGCATAATCAGTCTCCTGGCATTGATCAGTCGTTAGCCTGTTAGCATCAGTAGCTCACTGTTTACAGCCATCACTTAAACAAGAAGACACAGATCAGATCTGTAGGACGATGGTTGAACTTCTGCTGCAGCTGTCGGAGAAGAAGACGTCTTCAGAAGAAGAGTTGAGTCTCTTATGAGGTCAACCAGAGGTCGGTGAATTAGAATAACGGAATAAATTAAAATCTTAAGAATAAGTTCATTACCTCCTGTCCCATGTTTCCAGTGTCTTTCTTATTCCACGAGGCTCCACCACCTCTGACCCCGGAGCCGCCGGCTGCATTAATCATCATTGAATTCACATCGAGCTCCGGAGACGGACTTTTCTCCACGCCTCCTATTTGCTTACTTGCTTACTTAAGTTTTCCTTCCGCCTCATTCTGCAGTTCCATCGTCAGCTATCCTCTCATTTGTTCCTGTAATGTGGAAGGCACTGATTTTACATCGGGGGGGTGGGGGGGGTGGAGGAAAAGATGCTGAGTAAGGCGGAGTGTGTCGATACTGAGGTAGCAGAAGAATCTGTGTCAGGAACCAGGAAGTAGTCACAGCCCGATTCTTCACCGGCGTGTTTGTGAGAACAGGCTGGTTCAGAAGAATCATCAGATTGAGTTCCGGTAACATTCACCGGTCCGCGTGGTGCGTTTACTGACCCTGACGATCAGGATTTATCAGGTCTGTAGATACTAGAACCGGACAAGAAGCACAAACTTTTAGGAGGAGGTGAGGATGGAGGGGTAGAGGTGGAGGAGGTGCAGGAGTTTAAAGACTTGGGTTAAACTGTTCAGAGCAACGGGGAGTGTGGAGAAGAGTGTGAGGAGTTATCTGTGACAGATGAGGAGCAGCAGGAGTGAAGGGAA
Organism: Lophius piscatorius; assembly: GCA_009660295.1. Classification (NCBI taxonomy): domain Eukaryota; kingdom Metazoa; phylum Chordata; class Actinopteri; order Lophiiformes; family Lophiidae; genus Lophius; species Lophius piscatorius. The sequence continues at coordinate 1,600 of VRLP01008382.1, forward strand.
AGGTTTCCAAGATGGAGGTGAGGGCAGGTCTGCTGGACGGTTTAGAGACGGTGGTTCTGACCAGAAGACAGGAGGCGGAGCTTCTGAAGATGTTCAGATGTTCTCTGGGAGTGAGGAGGGTGGAGCTTCGTTATTTTACGACTTTTTTTCATTCTCAGTGTGACGGCGTTGTCGAGCTGCTGCCGAGACGCACAGAAACGTAACGTCACATTTACTTTGAACGTCACGATTCGGCGCCGACTCACAGTTGTCACATTAACACATTATTTAAATACTCCAGCGTTTCCCTCCATCTTTAAACAGAACTCTCTGCTTCCTGTGGGCTCAGGCGGCGCCTCGCGGGCCTCTGAGCCGATCCGAGGACCGTCTGCTGCCGCAGATTCGTTTTCATTTGTTCAGACGCGGCACAAATTGACCGAGTTAATTAATGTTTAGCTTAACGGCCTTTTAATGCAGCCGTGGCGTTTTCTGTTTCTACGTTTGCTCAGCGCCGTCAGAATGTGCCCGATCATCACGAACCGCGGCTCCAGCCATCAGACGCTTTCAGATGTAAACGATCCACGTGTGACAACAGAACGCTGGAAAGTTCTGATTTACTGTCAGAACTTCTGCCATGTTTGATTGTTTTATTCTGTAAACTGACTTTAAATGAGATTATCTTAATTAACCCCTTCATGTCCTCACCTAGAAAACAACTGATGGAAACATGTATATGTACATATATATATATATATGTATATACATATATATATACATATATATGTATATACATATATATATATATATATATATATATATATATATATATATATATATATATATGTATATACATATATATATATAATATATATATACATACATGTACATATACTTACAAACACATATATACACATATATATATATATATACATATATATGTGTATATATGTGTTTGTAAGTATATGTACATGTATGTATATATATATTATTTATATATATGTATATATGTGTTTGTAAGTATATGTACATGTATGTATATATATATATTATATATATATGTATATATGTGTTTGTAAGTATATGTACATGTATGTATATATATATTATATATATATGTATATATGTGTTTGTAAGTATATGTACATGTATGTATATATATATATTATATATATATGTATAAAGTTTATAAAGAGAAAGTCGCTGCTTTAGGTTATTCTGTAGGAAACTAAATTTCACACCTCTACTTTTACTTTCTGTGTACTTCACTTCTGTTTCATTCTACTCTTCACGTCCCTCATCTTCTCTCCAACTGTCAGCATGGAGAGGAAAACACTCTAAGTGGGTTCCTCTCTGGACCGCCTCGGGGTGGTCCGCGCTCAGAGGTGACGGCGGGCTGGAAAAAAACTTCTTTGTCAAAATGTGTTTTTCAAAGCGGCGGCTGAGTCACCGGCAGAACGGCATAATTATGTCTGCTGGACCGCTCCGACACGAGGAGACCAGAACTTCAGTGTGTGTGTGTGTGTGTGTGCGTGTGTGTGTGTGTGTGCGTGTGTGTGTGTGTGTGTGTGTGTGTTCGGCCGGTTCCTTGTGTGACACCAAATGTTCGGACCCCAGGAAGAGAGGGGACGCTGCATCAGGATTCTAATTTATTCATTGGACCAGGGGGGGGTTCTTTTGTGTAGAACTGTCAGCACCGGCCCAACGTCCGTCTCCCGTCACGTTTCTGCCGAGGAGAAGAACCGTCTACAATCTGGAGGCTGAGAGAAGCAGGAATGTTTCACTGTGTGAACCTGGACTGTTTCACTGTATGAACCTGGACTGTTTCTCTGTATGAACCTGGACTGTTTCTCTGTGTGAACCCGGTGGTTTCTGCTTGCATGACTCAGCATTTTCCGGCCTCAGATCCGTTCATTCATGTTTAGTTGACATTAAATCCATCGTAACGACATTCATAGTCAAATATTGTCCTTTTTCTAAAACGCTGGACGACGGGCCGAACTTGAAAGTGGACCAGGAACTGGGCCGAGTCGGGTTGGTGGGGTTTGGATAAGCCGCTCTGAGGGAGGTCAGGACCAGTGAAGACCCTGAGATCCTGTTAAATGTCCACTAAAAATGTCTCCAGGCTTCAGAGTTCTCGCAGAAACTTAAAGCCGTGATGAATATCAAGCGTTCATGCCGGGTTTTCTCTCCTGCTTCGTTATGAGGATGAAGGTTGGTTTGGTTCTGATGGTTCTGATGGTTCTAATGGATGTGACTAAAATCCTTAATCCTTAATCAAGAATTATTGTTAATATTATTTGTATTATTATTAATAATATTATTATTATAATCTAGTCATATTTTGATAAATAATTGTTGATTGTGATTTTTATTGTAATTATTCCTATCATTATTGTTATTATCAATAATATTAATAAGAATAGTAATCATAATAATAATTGTTTATATTATTATTATTAAATGGAAGCTGTTCTTTGACGAAAGTCTATTTTATTTGTTCTTATCTGTGAATGTTATTTTGTTTTTCTGCTGTCTATTTCAGAAGTTCATATTCATCTACGTGTAAAAAACAATTTTCTCCGCTTTTTATTGAAAAATAACAACAACTTTTTGGAAACAGAACGGAAGCACATGTCGCTGACGTCACTTCCGTCAAAAACAAAAACAAATATTCGTCTTGCGACATCTGTTTTGTTTTTCCTCTCTGTCCGTCGTGTTTTGTACTTTTAAACGTCTGTTTCTTAGATTCTACGTTTTCATGGTGAGATTATTGTACTATCTTATTCCTTTATATGTTTAAAATATCAGCTTAAACGTGTCAATCACGGTTTTAACCGATGCTAACGAGAGCTAGCCAGCTGTAGCTAACCTACCCGCGTCGCGTCTCCTCTCTGTCTCCCCCAGGTTGACGCCGTAGTTCACCGGTAGAAACTCGGTAAATTCCCGGTGTAAGCAGCCATGTCTCAGCAGAGAGGGGTGAATAGCCTGCAGTTCAACCAGGACCAGAGTAAGACCAGAGCTAGCATGAATAGCGGTGCCTGCAGGAACAGGTTATGTCTGACCTCTCTCTCCCACAGGCTGTTTCTGCTGCGCCATGGAGACTGGGGTCAGGATCTACAACGTGGAGCCCCTCATGGAGAAAGGACACCTGGGTGAGTGGTTCTGGTTTCTGGTAGAGGCTCATACAGGCGGACCCAGGAAGGATTTAGTCCTCCAGTGGAAGATGTTGAAGGAATCACTCACACTTTTGTTTGGTCCCGGCTTGACTTCTGCAACCGTCTCTTCATCCGTCTGATCCAACTTCAGATGGACCCCAGCAGACTTCAGAGGGTGTGCTGTGGTATCTGGTACCAAGACGTTAACAGCAGATCCATTTTTAGGTTCCTGGAAGTTGTGAGGCGGGGATCTCCGTGGATCGGACTTTTTTGTGAAGATTAGAACATCCCACAGGTGCTGGATTGGATTGAGATCTTGTGAGTCTGGAGGTCCAGTCAGCACCTTGAAGTGGTTGTTGTGTTCCTCAAGCCATTCCAGAACCATTCCTGCAGTGAGTCAGGGAGCATCATCCTGCTGGAACAGGCCATCAGGGTCCACATGATGGAGAACAAAACCTTATTCATCAGACCACCCAGCGTGTTCTGATGTCACTGTGATGTCACTTTGTGTTCTGAAACCCTTCCATCAGACCCGGCTTGGACTTGTTCAGCGGTTTGTGCTGCAGTAGATCTTGAGTCCAGCCCTTCAGTCCCAACACACATAAATGTGTCTACGGCGCCAATGACCCTTTCACAAGTTCACCACTTGCCTTTCCTTACACCACTTTGTTGGTACCGGCCACTACAGACCAGGAGCACCCAACAAGACCTGCGGTTCTGGAGATGCTCTGACCCAGTCGTCTAACCATCACTATCTGGTCCATGTCAAAGTCGCTCATATCTTTAGTTTACAAAATATTCACTCACTGCTTAATGAATCCAATCCACCGACAGGTGACGTTGAGATAATCAGTTCTGTTCACCTCACCTGTCGGCGGTTATAATGTTATGGCCGGTCCGTCACAGGTGTGACAGATCTTTCTTGTCTGATACTTTATAATAGACCGTCGACTTTCCCAGCCACTGAATTTCTAACTTTTGAGCTATCGTTCTGGACCGGCAGACTCAGACCAACCGTGTGATTAATGCTCGACCCGCCCGACCTTCTGAGTGGACCCGGTGTTGCCCTAAAACAAGCGTGATGTGATGAAGAGGAGAGTTGTATGGAAATGCTCTCTCTCTCTCTCCCCGCTCCAGTCCTAATTAAAGCCCTGGATTCCAGTGGTAATTACGGGGTAGGTGATTCAAATTCAAATCATTTCATCCTCGTGGATTTTTCTGCGGCTGCCTTTCATCAGCGCCGTCAGACAGGAGAGGAGGAAGGGCATTCTTTTTACAGATCAATGATTGCTTCACATCTGTCAACCTTTGCGATCAAAGCGAGGTTAGTCCCTTTAAGCTGACGAGATGTGATGTCAGAGGTGATTTTGTCTCTGCTTGTCTGTGTTTATACGTCCAATCAGGTTTGTAAATTCTTATTTTAATTATATTTGAGGTGAAATCTTTTTATCAACCACCTCCAACTGGAATATTAACTCTTATTTTCACCTGTGTGTTTGTTTTACAGACCATGAGCAGGTCGGCAGTGTGGCCCTCTGCTCCATGCTGCATCGATCCAACCTGCTGGCCGTAGTCGGGGGAGGAGTCAACCCCAAGTTCTCAGAAATATCTGGTAGGTTGTTTTAATAATGTGTCTGTTGACCTTAGGGAATATAATAGAAAATGACAGTTTCTCTGTAGTTTCAGTTTTGCGTTCTTGATAGTTTTTAGTTTCATTGTAGATTCATTTTCTGGTTCTCTATAGTTTTAGTTTCTCTGTAGATTGTTGTTGTTGTGGTGAGGTGGATGTTTGGTTGTTGGTTCCAGAGTTACAGAACGTTAAATATCTAAAACTCTCTGAGACTAACAGCAGCTAGAGTTCCTCCCATGATGCACTGAGGGCAGCATTGTGTTCATAAACCCACCTGATGACGTCGGTGGCCATGACGACTGTGTTGAGTCTTTGGACCAATCAGAGGCTGCGTCTCTGTTTCAGTGTTGATCTGGGACGACGCTCGGGAATCAAGGGACCCTAAAGACAAGCTGGTGCTGGAGTTCACCTTCACCAAACCTGTCCTCGCCATCCGCATGAGGCATGATAAGTAAGTCTGACCGAGTGGAGCAGCGTGGAACACAATCACTTCAATATAATTCACATATATTTTTTGTAGTTTTAGTGTCTCTGTAGTTTCAGTTTATAGTTGTTTATTGTTTAATAATAATATAATAATAATAATAGTTAAGGTATATGTTTTATTTCTGCCTCTAGGATCATCATAGTCCTGAAGAACCGGATATATGTGTACAGTTTTCCAGACAACCCCGTCAAACTGTTTGAGTTCGACACCAGGGACAACCCCAAAGGTAAAGAGTCCTCCTCTTCAGTTCCCTCCATCCTGTCCATCAGTTCAACATTCCAACAGGTGGATTTCTTTTTCTTCCAGGTCTGTGTGATTTGTGTCCCAGTCTGGAGAAACAGGTTCTGGTCTTTCCGGGTCATAAATGCGGGAGTCTTCAGTTGGTTGTGAGTCACCGACACACAGACAGAACTTCAGCATGAAGTCCCTCCAGCTGAAGGTTCCCCTTCTTCTTCTTCTTCTTCATTCAGGACCTTTCCAACACCAAACCCGGAACGTCGTCCGCCCCCTTCACCATCAACGCCCACCAAAGTGAGATCGCCTGTGTGGCGCTGAACCAGCCCGGCAGCGTGGCGGCGTCGGCCTCTCGTAAAGGAACGCTGATCCGCCTGTTTGACACCACCACCAAAGACAAGCTGGTCGAGTTACGCCGAGGAACCGACCCCGCCACCCTCTACTGGTACCCACTCACGTTTGTAAATAGTGTCAGTTACTCTGGAGTTTCAGCTTATGTGTACTTTCAGATTCTCAGTAGTATCAGTTAATCTGTAGTTTTTGTTTTGACTGCTCTGATATTTATCTGTAGATTTGGTATCTTTGTAGTTTTTGTTTCTCTGTAGTTTCTCCCTCAGAGAACGTTTCTTTGTTAGGCATTAAGGTCACGCTAAGCCCCGCCCCTCTCAGTCCTCTTCGCCGCTCTGTTTCCTCTCCCCAGCATCAACTTCAGCCACGACTCCTCCTTCCTGTGCGCCTCCAGCGATAAAGGCACCGTTCACATCTTTGCTCTCAAAGACACCAAACTCAACCGTCGCTCAGCGTAAGACCCGCCTCCTACTTCCTGTCACTTCTTCGCCCCCCCCATACCCTGTCTGAGGGGTGTAACTGTGTCCTGCTCTGCCTCCTACAGGCTGGCCCGCGTGGGGAAGGTGGGCCCTGTGATTGCTCAGTACGTGGACAGCCAGTGGTCTCTGGCCAGCTTCACCGTCCCGGCTGAGTGCGCCTGCATCTGCGCTTTTGGAAAGAACACGTCTAAGAACGTCAACTCCGTCATCGGTGGGGACAAAACAGGATGTCTGTGATTTTTCTCTGTGATGAATGCGCCGGTTTAACAGCTTTAAAATGTTCATCCGGCACAAAGATGCTTTTGAATCATTCCCAACCAGTTTGTATTTTCTTCATCCCTCCTTTAAACTGCTAGCTGACTGCTAATAGCTGCTAAATTCTACTCTCTGCTACCGTTAACTGTTACTAGCCCCTAACCATCAGTAATCGCTTGTGACTGCTAACTGCTACTAGCCTCTAACCACTATGAACTGCTAGCTGCTAACCAGTGCTAGCGCTAAGCCGTTACTAGCTACCAGCTGCTAACAAAAATTAGCTCAAAACCATTAACTGTTACAAGCCTCTAACCGCTACTGGCTGCTAACCTCTCCTCTATAAGTTACGAGCTGCTAACTGCAACTAGATGCTAACAAGAACAACTTGATTGTCATTATATGAACGAGTATGTTACAGAATTACAATCTACAGTGGCGCAAAAAAAACGTATTAATCGATATTTATCAATAAATGAATAATTATTTTAAAATAATAAAAACTACGACTGTAATAGTAATTATTTAACACCAAACAACTTCTGGCCTGTAGCTGCTGCCATCACTAACTTTTAAAACCTACCAGCTACTAACTATTACCAACCCCTTAGCCTCTATCTGCCATTAGCTAAATGCTAATAGCAACCGGTAAGCTGCTAGCAGCTACTAGCTCATTTAAATAGTTATTAGGCCACTTCCTGCCTTTTTTGCCTAGCGATTAAGCAGATGTCTATCCCGCATCTGTTACTACCTCCACTGTCGGAACAACTCAGAACCCCCCATTAAACCGGGCCCCCCTTTAGAAGCCCGTGTTAAAAGCTCTCCCCTCTCTCCCCTCCTGCAGCCATATGTGTGGACGGAACCTTCCACAAGTACGTGTTCACCCCCGACGGAAACTGCAACCGCGAAGCCTTCGACGTTTACCTGGACATCTGTGACGACGATGACTTCTGAGGAGAGGAGGAAACGCCAGGAGGAAACGTGAGCAGGAGAAGTGATGGACTGTTGTGCTGCTCTGGAGGCAGAAGGTTCTGAGAGAGAACCAGAGATGGACTTCACGCCTCATGAGGCCAGTCGAAGCTCCAGGATGTAGCCTGAGACCTGATGACATCATCAGTCCGACTGGTTGATGTGTCTAAACCTGGACTGAACCGACCCAGAACCTGTGAAGTGATCCAGGAGGTAGAACTTCAAATGTTCCTGCTAATAATTCAGTATTAATCCCTGCTGTTTTGTTTGATTGTTTACTTATTTGTTTTATTCATAGTAATAAATAAATAATAACAAAATTATTTTGTTTATTACCTGGATGACAAAAAGAAAATGAAGGTTTTATTGATCTTACGTGGGCGGACCCGGGGGTCTCCTACATGAAGGTACTGGTGAGCAAAGGAGTCCTCAGCAGAATCAGAACCGTTCTGATTGGGTCATAACGGTTCTGATTCTCATTCTGTTCCTTATATTCAAGAACAGGATCACGAGGTTGAGTGGAGGTGAGGGGAGAGTCCATATTGTGGAGCTTAGAATGACTTTCTATGCAGATGATGTGGTTCTGGTGGCTTCATCAGCTGGTGGTCCTCAAATGTACCGGAGTGGTTCTGAGTAAGATAACACTGGATTTCTCCCTCCAGGTTGGGGTTGGTTTACTTCCCTCAAGAGAAGAACTTCTGAGTATCTCAGGGTCCGGTTGGTCCTGTTGGAGAATTCTCTCGTATTTTGAGTTAAAATTTAGGTTCAATATTTAATATTTAGATTCAACAGTTAATCTTTAGTTTTAATAATTAGATTTTAAATTTAAAATATTGAGATCTGATAATTAGATATACAACATTTTATAAAATGTAGATTCAATACTTACTTTCAATATTTAGGTAAAATATTTAATATTTATATTTAACATTTTTATATTTAGGTTGAATATTTAATACCAAATAATATTTATATTTAATAACTAACTAATATTTCTTAATATTAAGATTCAATATTTAACATTTATGTAAATATGACAAAGTTCAAATGTGATTTACTAAAAGTGTCTTTTAGTAAAAAAACTAAAAGACACTTAAAAAGTCTTAAAAACACTTTTTAAGTTCCGCCTTCAGTTCAGTTTAAAAACAAAGAAGAAGAAACTTCATCCTCTCGTCCGACGGCCTCAGCAGGAAAGCAGACGTTTAAATATTTGTACAAAGGTGATCAAACAGAGAGAGGGAACTTATAAATGTTTCTGCTGAAGATTAGTGTCCGGGGTGACTCAGCAGAACTCAGCAGAACTCAGCAGAACTCGTCTTCCTCCGTTATAAACCTTAAATATCGAATCTTAAACTCTTTCGTCTGCGGCGGTGGATCGTTTCCACGCTGATGAGAAACTCTGGTTCCTGCGGTTGAGCGACGGATCCCACGGCGACCTTTCGACCCCCCCTCCCCCGCCCGCGCGTTTATTTAGATATCCCAGCCGCTGTTAAATCACGCCGCAGGTTTACGTTGGGCTTTTCACAAGTACTTGACGCCGCGGAGGAGGGATGATGTTCAGATGTCAGTGACGGTGAGTCACTACTGAAAACAATCCCAACACCCCCCCCCCACCACACACACACACACACACACACACACACACACACGCGCGGGATCTGACTTCACAATCCGACGCGTCCTTCCAGGTCTAAGCAGAGGAGGGAGGTCCGATGACGTAAAGGATCTGTTATGGCATGAATACTTCACTGCTGCCGGGCGGGTCAGAACCGGACAGAACCACGGAGAGGGGAACCAAAGGGACGCTCTACATGTTACTGATACCAGGATGGAGCCAGAGGAGATTCTGGTGGAGGTCTGCAGAAGTTCTGGCGCTGTAATCTGCGGTCCGATCTGCGTATCGGGTTGAAGGAACCAACGGTTGACGTAATAACAATGTACCAGATCTCACAGCTAATACTTGCTAAGCGGTTAAACGCAACTAGACATTAGCAGCTAGTAGCTGTTAGATGTTTTTAGGAGTTAGCAGCTACTGCAGGCTAGCAGCTAGTAGCAGCTAAGGCTAGTAGAAGTTAGAAGTTTTTAGCAGTTAGCAGCAACTAAACGTAAGCAGCTAGCAGCAGTTAGAAACTTTTAGCAGTAAAATGCAACTAGACATTAGCGGCTTGTAGCAGTTAGACGTTTTTAGGAGTTAGCAGCTACTGCAGGTTAGCAGCTAATAGTTTTTAGAAGAATCTCAAAACTAAAGTTGGACTTTCATGTAGAAAATGTTGAGTGTGGTTCTGATGTCGGAGGAGGCTCTCATCTCCGGCAGAATGACGAAGAGGATGAGGATGCGTCAGCGTACTTGACTGTACTTTAAAGCGTTGTTTAGCCTCTGAGGGAACGTTTTGTAGGAGATGACATCATCGGCGGAGAGAAGTTAAAGTAGACACACTAGAAGCGATGGTAAACATAGATGGAAGGTTCTAGAAGAGACGCGGGTTCCACTTCAAAGGAATCTTATTGGCTCCATGGATGATTGAATAATCCGCTTTAATGAGGATTTGTTCTGTGTTCATATTCTAATACGTGTACGAGGTTTAATTTCTTTTTATCTCATCTTTACTGCATCCCAACATTTACATGCCTCCCTATGACATCATCAACCTGCACCTGACATCAAAGGAGAATAGATTTGAATTGAATATTTCCTGGTTTTTAAATAAAGTATATGATTCTTCCACACCGCCGTTATGAGAGTCAGAAGGTGATTCTATAAATGTCCTTCATCACGTGATTGTCAACGTTTTGGCTTCAGAGTGAGGCTCCGGAGGAAGAGGACGTCTGAAGCTTCATCACGATCCGTCAGTCACCGCACGGCTTCATTTCCTCCTCTCCGTCAGATCTGACACTCGTCCTCCCGTCGGAGACGTTTATCTCGCCGACCACGAATCAACGCTTTCATTTTCATTCCGCTGAACGTTCGTTCTGTTGAAAGGCGTGTGAAGACGGGACGGTCCTGTCAAACAGCAGGAGGAAGGATCTTTGGTCGGCCGGCGCTCTCTGCTGGTTCGTCCGAGCATCATTGTGGAAGGCAGAACCATCAGACGTCTGCTGGGGTCCGGGCCTCCAACCGGGTCAGAGCTGGTTGGAGGACCTACACAGTATTAGGCAGGTGGTTGTAATGTTATGGCTTGTCTGTTTGTACCTGTTTTCATGGAGTTACTCCTGTTTGTCACAGATAAACAACAGTTTAGCATCTTACTGCTGTTTACTCAAAGACACGCCCCCTCCCACTCCCCCCGCCCCCGTGTAGCTAAAAATAGACCTCATCTTCATCAACTCTCTCTCTCTCCAGATGTAATCAAGGTCGCCACGGCGACAGCAGCTGATAAAAAAAAGTCACCAGTTCATCTCAGACTATCCGAACTCAAGTTAGCTGGATTCAGCTAACGAGGCTAAAGTGATCTAAGATCAAACATCCATGCTTCCATTTTTCTCACGGGGGTCGCGGTGGCAGCTGGTTCAGAAGATCGGTCCGGACGACCCTCTCCCCGACAACACTCTCCAGCTCAGCCGAGGTGTTCCCAGACCCGATGAGGTATATGGTACCTCCAGAGAGTTCTGGTTCTCCTCCCAGTTGGACGTGCCTGAAAAACCTGGTGGACCCTGATCAGATGATGATGATCGAGTCAAGCCCCGCCCCCCCCTACAAAGGAAGCCCATTTCAGCTGCTTGAAACCTTGGCCTCATTCTTTGGCTCGGTACCAGAGTTCTTACTCATCAGATAAGAGGCTGGGCTTGTTTGACTTGTCTTCATGACGTTAGCTTAGCATGCTTAGCAGCATCAATAAGCAGCCGACCCTGAGGGGAAACGTTCAGATGAAAGGGTGAACTGAACTATTCATGGTACTCAAACGTGTCGTCATGACGACAACAGGCCGTTTCTTCTCTGGATCAGGCAGACTAGCTGAAACGGCGTGCTGCTGCCACCTACTGGTCGTTATTAATAATCCTTTAAATGGTTCGTTTTTAGTTTTAATTTAGTCCAATCAAATTTAAATAAAGACACAGGAGGAGGAGCAGACCTTTATTGGCAGTAAACAGTTAACAGACCTGTGCTGCTTTTTTCCCCGCAGAAACCCGCCTCCAAAGTTAACGGGTCCAGAGCGGTTCTGTTGGGTTTCTTGAGCCCCAGATGATCCATGATGTCACATGACAGCTGCTGGTTCTTTAGTAGTAGAGACGCCAGCTGATGACGTCATTTGTAATAATAACGGTGGGTGGCGTCACAGTCCAGACACCCGGTTCTGGTTCCGCAGTAATCACCAGCGGCTGGTTTCGGCTCCGGTTCTCCATTTATTGCTAAAAAAAACAACACTTAAATAAAAAAATCGACCAGAGTCCAGTTTTGTCCGTTTCCCCTCGGAGACCACCCACGGATCAGGCTTCACTGGGACCGGAGACCGGAGGTCCGAACATTTGCATTGTCTCCAGAACCAGGGACAGATGATCCAGGAAGGAGTTCACCGACACCCGCAGGATCCGAGCCTCATCCGCGCTCCACCGCCTGAAACACACGAGGAAGAAGAGGATGAGACGCCGGCCGGGTCAGACAACGGCCGGTTGCGGCGCCGTCACTCACACGGACAGCGTGCTGCCCGACACGCTGAGCAGTTTGGCGATGCCGCCTTTCCTCGGCTCGCGGTCCGGCGACAGCGAGCCCAGAGCGATGGCGGCCTCGCGGGACGACGGGAAAGGAACGTCCAGAGAACTGCGGGGAAAGTCAAGGTGAACGGAAAAACTACAGAATGTCCCTTTAAGTGACGAAGGACGTTTCCTGACGCTCAACAAAGACGATCTAAGGCCCAAAATGATTGAATATTACAAAATAATGACTTAATATTCATTAATATCTCACAACACTGACCAAACTTTTCAAAAATAAAGACTTAATAATTCAAAATGATGTTTTAGTGACCAAAAATAATGACATACTATCTGCAAAATATCTTTATATTCACAATAATCATGAATGTCTTACAGAAATGACTAAATATTTTAAAAATAATGACTCATTATGACAAAATAATGACTTAAAATTCACTTTCATTTTATAAATATTTCATTTTCTTATAAGATAATGACTCAAAGTTCACAATAGTCATTAAAACATCACAAAACTGAATAAATATTAGATATAGTTTGATCAGATTTTAGATTTAGTGTCTAAATATAATATTCACAATAATAAAAATGAATAGTATAAAAGAATAGTGACTTAATATTTAAATAACTCATTATCTCAAAATGATGGCTTGTTGTGGAAGAATATAATATATATATATATATATATATATAGTGAATATAATATACCTAATAGTTCTACCGCATCTTCTTTCAATATTGTATCTTAGAAATAGTTGGTATGAATGATACAGAACAGAATTACTTTCACTTCATTTAATAATTAATTATTTTCATTAATGGCAGAAAGCAAAAATGGAAGTAGCTAATAAACTAAATACAAACATAATAATCCACCAAACCAGTTTTCTAGTATGTATTTAATTTAATTTCCCTTTTTCTCACGACTGTCTGTTGTTTTGGGACTTTTCTTATGATTTTGGGCCGAAATCATCAGGAAAATAGTTTTTTTTTGAGTTTTAAGATGTGGGAAAACCATATTAAAATGCAATTATTATATAAATGTATTTATGTGGATCAGCCACATGCAATAATCTGCTGTTTGCCGTATTCCAATCACTTATATACAGACTTCACATTATTTTTATTATCGCCTTTCACGTTTTTTCTTTACTTTTTTTGTTCTTTTTAAAAATCTAAATTCAAAGTAATTCACTTCTAACCTGAATGAAAATAAAATTAATCATAATTCTGTCGTTTTGAGATATCTAAGCTGTTCTTTTTTGTTTTTCCTTGTGATTTATTTACCAAAACTAAGCATAAATATTACTAATATATATAATATCGGTTGCATCATTTTGTGACAAAAACATGATCATGTTGGCATGAAAAACAAGCAGTTCTGACAGAAACCGAACCAACAGTCGAAACTCCAACAATTATTCCATAAACTTTCATGTTACGTTAATTAATAATTTACAATTAAATACAAGTTTAATTTAGTTTTTAATGAGATGCAGTAAAACTACAGGGGAAGCTATGGGGATGTTAGCATTCGGCTTGTAATTCACAGCTATCGCGAGATCTTTCATGAATTAAAGTTCATTTCATATCTTTATAAAACACAAACAAGAGTCACAGATAAATATCCAGCTTTCATTTTAAAGGATACAACTCCAGTTGTCCTGTTTTATCGTTTGATTCTCCTCCTGCCGCCGCCATCGTGTTTGTTGCAGGAAGTTTAAGACTCCACAGAAGAAGAAAAACTTCCGGCTTCTTGTGAGGAAGACAGTGACGTCACGCTGCTGCCTCCCAGCGGGGAAATGCGGTACTGCCTCGTAGCGATAAGGCAAAGGAAGGATGAAAATACACCCAAAAAAATATAAAACAAGATGAAATATGATGTCAGAATTATACAAACAACCTCAGACATGGTTTAAAGTTAAGTCTAAATTATTTATTTTTTAGTCTGAATTATTTAGCATAGGGAATATGGTTGTGAAACATAATTTATAGCTTTATGTGCACTAAAAGAAAAGTAAGCAACAATTTAGAAAAGATACACAGACATCCTTAAACACTCAGGCTAAAACATTTAGCACTAACATCACTTTGTAAATGATTTGGTAATAACTTAATAAACTCATAATGGTAAAATGCGCAATATACCGTAGAGTACATAAAACCAAAGTTACAGAAATGGAATGTAACGAAATATCCGTACAATATAGACTAAAGCAAATTAGATGGCTACATTTCAAGAACTCATAATAAGTGAAATAAAAGTTGTTGTTTTTTTTTTTAAAAAGTCTTAATGTCCCAACTTTCACTTTGTAAGAGAGGTGTGACGTTTTACAGTACAGTAAAATGTAACTTAAGTATAAATTGGCGTTACTTTCGACTTCTACTCACGTCTGGTTTAGTTACGTCACACAAATTATGATATTTACACATAATACAATATTTATTCCCATTAATCAAATTATTCAACAGATTGATAATTTATTAGCAAAATGAATAGATACATTCACCCTAATAATAAAAAAAAAACACACTTCCGGTTTAATCAGCGTAAAGCATGGCGACAGCTGCGTCCCACCGGTTGCCATGGTGAACCAGCTGACCTCCACTGATGATGGCTTTTACTCAGAGTTAACCGGAAGCCCAAGAGTTTCTCATCTAAAGATAAATTAAGCCAGAGCTCAGAGTCAAAACTTCAGCTTTGTTGAACACGACCGGATTAGTTCGGGAGCTGAAAAAAAAACTTCTCGAAATAAAATCCTGCTTCTGTTTTAAAAAGGTGAATCAAACGTTACTAACTTTAACCGCCGTTACATCTTCAGAGCAGGTATTTACTCTGATTACTCTTCGACCGCGCGCAAAGCTCCCCTCCTCTTCGGTGCTTTTATTTTGTAGGATCGCTGTCAAACTCAGATGTTGCGGCTCGAGCCCGGATCGAACTGAAGCTCCGGCTCCGTCCGAACCGCCGCCGCTCCTGGATCCAGCATGATGACGTCGCGCGGACGCTTTCATCTCTGAGCGCCTCCGATTGACTGGTTTATCGATTAACCGATTCATCGATTCGGAGGAAGAACCGGATCAAAGACAGACGCTCCTGGTTCTGGACGCTCCTGGTTCTGGACGCTCCTGGTTCTGGAC
>VRLP01008383.1:0-16914 GCA_009660295.1 Lophius piscatorius
AGTGTCTAGTTAGTCCAGTGTATAGTTAAACTAGTGTCTCGTTAGTCCAGTGTATAGTTAAACTAGTGTCTAGTTAGTCCAGTGTATAGTTAAACTAGTGTCTAGTTAGTCCAGCGTTCATTAAGACCAGAGTTGGTCCAGTATCAAGTTAGACCAGCGTCTGCCTCAGAACAGGGGTTAGACCCTCTCACCCATCTCATTTCTCTCACCCGCTACACCCTGACAGGTTAATAGTTGGAGCACCCAGGGAGAAGGCGGCGCCTGATGTTCCGGCGAATCGAACAGGTGGAGTGTACAGCTGCCCAATGACTTCTGACCAATCAGACTGCAGCAGGATGAAGCTCATAGACCCAGGTGAAGACCCCGGACTCAAACCTAAGCCCGACTCACCCGCTCACACCGGGTTCACCGGTAGAAGCTCTGACTGTGACACAGCTGTACGGTCGAGTATTTAACTCTGTCGTCATGGCAACAACAGGTGTGAGTGCGCTGTTTTATAGTGTGTATTGATCGGATTAAAGTCACTAAAGGTCTCTGATTGGTCGGAAGACTGACCGTAGACTCAGGCCGTCTACTGCTTCCAGCTTATCAGTACTGTTATCGGTCTCCTGATGCATTATGGGTAGTCCATCCCTCAGTGAGCCGTGACAGCTGCAGTCTGTTTCTTTGTTATCGGCCACACTCAGACATGATGAAGACGTCCTGAGTAGAAATCAGTAGTCACCATGGCAACCAGCAATCACATGTCCCTCCTTAAGCCGCCTGCAGTCTGTCACTCACCTGTCCTCTGTTTCAGACGAGAATTTTTCCAAGGACCTGATTGAAGACATGTGGCTGGGTGTCTCAGTGGTCAGTCAGGGTCAACCAGGAGGGAGGGTCATGGTGAGTCCGTGCTCTCATTGGAGGATCCAGCCATCACTGTTTTTAAATGTGTGTGTGAGCGTTTGTGCATTTCCTGTGAGGACTTCACATTAAAAGTCTTTGATAGCGAAGCGCTTGAGGTCACCATAACGTAAAGATAAATAAATACTGCAGTACTAACTTAATAACATGTCAAAGATGATTGAAAGTGTTTTTTTTACTCTCCCTTTAGGTTTACTAACCAACTAACTAACTAAGTACTTTATCCCGTGTCACCTGGTTTATTATCTTTCTGATTTGGTGACTAGCAACACTAGAATAAATAAAAAAACACACAGCATTTGACTGGCAAACTAACTAATGTGACTAAAGATCTAACTGACCGACTAATTTGACCGACTAACTGACCAAATCATTTGACTAGCCGACTAATTGTCATTCTTTATGACTTACAACTGGCTAACTGGTTGATTAATTTAAGTGACCAATAGGACAAACCAACTACCTACCTACTTTACTGATATGTCAAATTCATTAACTAGCTGACGGGTTGACAAACTATCTCACTGATTAACTGAGTTTCTTACCAATTTGTCAAAATAACAGACTGACTAGTTACCAACGACCGATCTGACTTCCTTCCTTACTCACTCACTCACTCACTCACTCACTCACTCACACACTAACTAACTAACTAACTTGACCTTCTCTCATTCTAACTCACTAACTAACTAACCCGCCCTCTCCTCCTCCCTTTCTCCAGGCATGTGGTCATCGCTTCGTTAAACTCTACGGCGCCTTCAGCCTCAGACACATGATTGGTCGCTGTTATCTCCGTGGAAACGACCTGCAGTACAACTCTTCCGACGTGAACTGGCACAAGCTGGACCAGCCCTGCAGGTAGGTCACATGACCTCCAGCAGACGGGTCACACGACACGCGATGATGATGATGCGTGTTTCTCTGTGTTCAGTCACTCTGGGGATCCCAGCGGTGAGGTCATGTGTAACATGGGGATCTCGGCCTTCATCACCCAGACCGAAATCATCGTCGGCTCACCCGGAAGCTTCCATTGGCAAGGTGAGGTTCCCGTCATCACGCTGCCATCGCCCGTTTTTCTCTTCCGCTGATGATCTGCTGGTGTTTGTGTGCGCCGCAGGAAACGTGCACGTCTCCTGGATGAATCCAGATGTGGACTTTGACATCAGGCAGAGCAGCTTCACACCACTGGAGCGCAGAAACATCTATATTGGTGAACTTTCCCTTTAAATCTGACCTTTACCTACTGATTACATCATCATCTCTGATGTCATGCAAAGTAAACGTCGGTACACCCATGGCTACAAAGCTTTTTCTTCTTCTTCTTCTTCTTCCTCCAACTGTTCCTTTTAGGGATCTCCACAGCGGATGATCTGTTTTTTTATCTTCCCCTGTCCTCAGCACCTTCCTCTGTTACACCAACCAACTGCGTGTCCTCTCTCACTACGTCCAGAAACCTCCGTTTTGACCGCCCCCTTGTCCTCCTGTCCGTTATCTCCATCTATTACACACATGGCCGCCGCTGTCATGCCGAACCTAGCTTCCGCCGCTCTTTCACAGATCAGCTTTATACTTCTGTAGCAGCTCCAGTGTCAAAGTACCGATTCCGGAAAAATCGGTACCTTTACAATTTTCCACCATTCCTCTGGCATTTTTTTTTTTAATTCTCCAAGATAGTTGTAAACATTTTTGTTAAATACTCCACTGCCCTCTGTCCTGGGCACCTCCATGCCTCCACCGATATGTCATCAGGTCCAATCGCCCGTCCACTCTTCATCTCCTCAAAGCCGCTCTCACTTCATCCTTACTGATTCTTTGAACTTCCTGCTTTACAATCCTCACAACTCCCAGTCTTCTATCTCTCATATTCTTCACTCCACATGGAGACTGTCATGCAGTTATGTAAACTATGGCTTCAACGCCAACAGGGTATCCAAACATCGTGTTTGTAAATGTCTGACTTTCGCCTGTGTGTATGTGTGTGTGTGTGTGTGTGTGTGTGTGTGTGTGTAGGATACTCAGTGACTCAGGCTCGCCGTCTTCTGTCTCAGGATGATGAAACCATAGTAACAGGTAACGTGTCTATCATCTGTGTTTCGGTGTTTCTGACTCATTGATGGCGGTTCTGATTCATTGATGGCGGGTTTTGTCTCATCGATGGGGATTCTGACCCACAGGAGCTCCTAAGGACAGTAAGGAAGATGCTCGTGGTTCTGTCCTGTTGGTGGCGAAGCGCTTTAAGAATCTGCTGATTCAGCAGACGCTGCGTGGCGAACAGCTGGGCTCGTACTTTGGGAACGCCGTGGCAACCACCGACCTCAACAGCGACGGGTAACTCACGGGTTTCACGGGTCACATGATTCACACTTAGGTCTGTCATGACAAAGTTGATCGGACCTCCTGTTTCTCAGTTCCTCCCTTGGTCATAAGATTATGACCATTAAGCTTCCAATTAGCGTCGTCAGAACCGGCACCAATTTTCCTACGTTTTCATGTCATCAATCTGGATGCCGAGGAAAAACAAAGGGAGCGAGAGAATTTTAAAGATGATGTCCCCCTCTCTAATGATGATGTCACTCACTCACACAAAAGGATTAAAAGAAATACAAACAGTTTACACACCAACAGGTCCATTTGGTCCGGTCCAGACCAGTTTGAACTCCGGGCCCTCTCTGAAGACGGCATAACTGATAAACATCCATCATCAGATGTGGGTTTTCTTTTCTTCTTCAGGTGGAACGACCTGCTGGTCGGTGCTCCATTTTACTTCCATCGCCAGCAGGAAGTGGGCGGGGCCGTTTACGTCTTCATGAATGCTGGGGGTTGGTTTGATTCTGTGCCCAGTTTGGCGCTGAGAGGCCCGGCCGACTCAGCATTTGGTATGTCCGTTACTGCCACAGGAGACCTGAACCAAGATGGCTTCCAGGGTGAGGACACTGATGACGATGTTTTTGATGTTTACCTGTGATGAAGGAGCTTCTGACGTGTGGCTTTGCTTCAGATTTCGCTGTTGGAGCTCCGTTCCATGGAACGGGAAGCGTGATGATCTGGAGCGGGAGCAGCAAGGGAGTCTCTCCAGAACCGAGCCAGGTCTCCCAGTGAACACACACACACCTGTGTACGTCAGTGGTGTAGGTCACACTTGTGACCTCGCCTCCGTGTCTCTGTTCAGGTGATCTGGGGCAGCAGGGTCTCGCCAGGGTTCAGGACCTTTGGCTACTCACTGTCTGGAGGTCTGGATGTGGATGGGAACAAATATCCAGACCTGCTGGTGGGCTCACTGGACGACACTGTTGCTTTGCTCAGGTACCACCTATGTGTGACTGGTCATGCAACTGGTCATGTTACTGGTTATTTGACTAGTCATGTAACTGGTCATGTGACTGGTTCTGCTACTGGTCATGTGACTAGTCATGTAACTGGTCATGTGACTGGTTCTGCTACTGGTCATGTGACTAGTCATGCAACTGGTCATGTTACTGGTTATTTGACTAGTCATGTAACTGGTCATGTTACTGGTTATGCTACTGGTCATACCATTGGTCATGCAACTGGTCATTTGACTAGTCATGTAACTGGTCATGCCACTGGTCATGTGACTAGTCATGTAACTGGTCATGTGACTGGTTCTGCTACTGGTCATGCCACTGGTCATGCAACTGATCATTAGACTGGTCATACCACTGGTAAAGTGACTAGTGATGTAAGTGGTCATGCCACTGATCATGCAACTGGTCATGCCACTGGTCATTTGACTGGTCATGTGACTAGTCATGCCACTGGTCATGCCGCTGGTCATGTCACTGGCCTTGTGACTGGTCACGCAGCTGGTCATGTGACTTGTCATACCACTGGTCATGTGACTGGTCATGCCTCTTGTCATGCCACTGGTCATGCAACCGGTCATGTGATTGGTCATGTGACTGGTCATGTGACTGGTCATGTAACTTGTAAAATGAGAGCTTCATTGGTTGGTTGATTTTTTTATTTCCCCCTTAGAACTCGTCCGGTGATTCATCTCAATAAAACCCTCAGAGTGTCTCCAGACGTCGTCGACCCAAATACATGTGATTTCTGGTAGGAACCAAACTTCTGACCTGTTAGCATGCTAACCGTTCACAGACTTATTTAATCTGTGTGTGTGTGTGTGTGTGTGTGTCAGTATTCAGGTGGAGGTGTGTTTCTCCTACATGTTCACCACTGGAGAGAAGACCGACAGAGAAAACATCAGTGAGTAATGAATGTGTCAGCACCATGGGTGATCGGGCCTACTGTTCTGCTGCCCCTCGTCTGTGGAATGCCCTCCCTTACCATCTGAGGGCTCCACAGACGACTGACACTTTTAAAAAAGGACTTAAAACTTTCCATTTTAGCAGAACCTTTAACTTTTAATTAACATAATTAATCTTAGCTAAAGGTAGCTAATGCTAGTTAACACTGCTAAAATTAGCTCATTTCAACAATTATTGTAAATTTGGTAAAGTTAGGCAGTCTTTAGTCAGCTAATTTTAGCTGACCTAGCTAAGGTCGTCTAACTTTAACTCCTTCAGCTAATTTAATCTGATTTCCACTTGTATAGCTAACGTAAGCTATACTGTACGATGCCAATATGTGCTAATTTCAGGGGTCTCTGCTGATTCCATAGCGTACATTAGCTATGACAGGACAGCGATCCTGATGAGCGAATCAGGGTCAACTAGACCTTTGAAATAAAACATACAGACTTGATTAAATCTGAACTAAAACTAGGATTACGTGAAAATTCGATAGAATAAAAACTTGACGACACACAGAGCATAACAACAGGTTAGAATGCAGACGGTTCCCCGGTTATAACCTGACATTAAAGGAAGATGCCACTGTTTTTTTCCTTTATTTTAATAATCTACAAGTGTCCCAGTGATTCACATAACTCCACCTCCAGAAATCCTTTCTTCAGACTGCTGGGTTAGCATGTGAAGGTTAGCATCTGTCGCTAACCTGACATATTGAGTGTTTATGAGGACCCAATGATAACAGTTCTGTTTACGGTGAGAGGCATTAATTACCGCCGGCTTCCTGTGAGTGTACACGCTCTCAGCTAATTGGACACCCTGATTGATTGACAGGACAAAGCTGTCAATTAACCTCAGCTGTTAATCACACACACACCACATACACAGATGACATCAGCTGTGTCCTTGCGTGTCCTCACGTCCTTTCCTCCCGTGTTTGTCTGAATAATAAATCACATTAGAGGTACTGATATTATTACATCTGAGACCAATCGGAGACAAGGTCCCACTGTTGCTATGACAACAGAGGTCAAAGCACACACACACACACACACACACACGCTCCAAAAAAAATCAACCAGCCTAAAACCTTTAATCCAACATGTTTCATCTCTAAATGTTCTAAAACAGCAGCAACCACTTTTATGTGAGTAAAAATACCTCAGTCCTTAAATAAGATCAATGAAAATCTATTTTCATAGGGATAAAAGGTGATAAAAATCAAATTAAAGTAAAAATAAAAAATAATTAAAATAAATACATGTAGTGAGAATTTTTATGGTATAATAGATCAAATCAAATAATAGTAAAATGTGACAAATGAAATTATTTCTCTTCATATGTCTGTTATTTTATTTTTAACACAGCGATCATTCAATCATATCAAATAAATTCATCATTTGGTCTTATTTAATTTAAGCTAAATGAATTTTGATATAATGTGGTGGAAAAAAAAAAAGAGGGAAAAAAAACTAAATAAACCTAAACAGAAAATAAACTAAATAAAATACTCTGATAGTAAAATAAATAAAATAATTATTATAATAATGAGTATAAAATAAATGAAATGAAATTATTACTAACAGAACAAAAATATATAAATAATCGAATCTGATGAGAATGAAATTATTCAGATTTCTTTTACAGTGTATGAAGCTGTTTCTTAAAAATAAACGTTTTTATTCATCAAATCTGTGTTTACAGATAAATGGGATGTTTACATTAATAGTAACATACAGCATCTATTCGGAAATAATTCGGAAAATCTATTCGTCCTACAACTAATCGCACAGTCGCGTCTCTCTCTCTCTCTCTCTCATACAGCCGTCCACTTCACCGTATCTGCTGATGTCACCAGCCTCAAGCCCCGCCTCCGTTTCCACGGCAACTCTGGAAACTGGTACTCTGGTTACCTGTCGATGCCAAAACGGCGGTGTGAAACGCTTAGAGTGGGACTTCTGGTGAGACGTTCTGATGGACCACGTTGAATAAACACAGTTTAGCAGATGCAGAAACAAACGCAGCCCCCGCTGCCATCACCACCAGTAACAGTTTGCAGCCTGAATGTGGCGTTTGGAGAGTTTGTGGTCGTGCAGGTTGAGGTGAAAGGTCACCGGCGTCTTCTGAGCTCGCCATCTTCTTCTATGAATAAGAGACGAAAACAAATCCCAACCATCTCCTTATTAGGACGTGTTTTTGAGTCTTCCTCATGTTCTCCACTCATCAGTTGAAAATGTGGTCATGTGACACCAGCACCTTCTTCAGAGCCATCGGGTCTGGAGTTCATGCAAATCGAAATCCTGTTAACGCCACATTCCTGATGGTTATTGGGTCATCCGTCCGCAACGGACCGTGGCTGGTTAAACCTGCACAGACCTGAGACCTGCAGAGACCCGTGTTCTACAGAGACCTGAGTTCTGCAGAGACCCGTGTTCTACAGAGACCTGAGTTCTGCAGAGACCCGTGTTCTACAGAGACCTGAGTTCTGCAGAGACCCGTGTTCTACTCAGACCTGAGTTCTAAACAGACCCATGTTCTACAGAGATCTGAGTTCTGCAGAGACGTCCCACCATCAAGAGCATGGTCTCGTTTCCATGAGTTCTAATGACAGAGATTATTCTGGAACCCATCACTGTTGGTGCCTTCTAGGCTCTGGACAGCGATTCAGGAGAGGGGTGCTATTTTGTTCAGAACCGCAGGAAGACCCCCTCTTTGTAGGCAACAGGTTACTGAGGTTCTGTTCTGTGCTCTTCAGAGTCCAGTCCGAGACAAAGTGGAACCTCTGGTATTCTCCCTGAACGTCTCTCTGTACGAGAAGATCCCCAGAAGGAGTACCGCTGTTCAGGACTTGAAACGGCTTCCTGTGCTGAACCAAACACCTCGACCCATCAGAACCCAGGTAAGAACCCTCAAAAACACCAGTCAGAACCTGCAAAAACCCAGTGCAGAATCCACACAAAAAACTCAAAACTCTCACCACCCAGAAAAGAACCTATAGAGTCAAATACACCTAACAAACATCTGAACCAACATTAGAACCGCCCCAGAACCAATTAGACCCTCGGCCAGAATCCAGGACATAACTTTTTCGAACCGTTGGCCAGAATCAAACAATTGAGAACCCAACACTGACTGATGTTCTACTTCTTCTTCGTCTGCCAGATCCACATCCAAAAGGCCTGCGGTTCTGATAACCGTTGCCATAGTAACCTGCAGATGGCGGCCCAGTTCACAGATGAGAGCCAGAAGCCGTTCCCACTGTGAGTACTGCTTTCCCCCTTTTTGTCCAACATCAGTTTGTGCTTAAACCGTTAACTCGCTACCGGCACCAGATCTGGACTGGACCGTTGGACCTCAGACGAGACGCCGACTGGAGAATAACGTTAAAAATAAAGTAGATCAAATCAAAATCCTGATTATAAAAATGTGCTGAAAATGAAATTTTCTTCATTCGTCTGTTACTTTTCCGCGCCCGCTTCATCGGTTGAACTGAACCTCCTGTAGATTCACACTCGACTGAAGATTAGTCGCCGATTCTGGTAAAGGGTCCGGCTGTTGTGAAAGGTTTCCCGTTGAGGAATCTGCCATGGTGAGGTCACGACCCGTCCTGCCCTACAGGTTCTCACGTGGCTTTTCTGCTGACACTCTGGTGGAGATGTGAAGGTTGACCTTTGCTAACGATGGGGTCACTGAGCAACGAGCCAAATAATCAGCGTTTTACCTAATTACATACCTGAAAAGTCAGGGGTATTATGGAATTGTCATCGCCGCCATATTTGGTGCATATCGGCTCAAGGAGATCTGTCTTGTAAACATCATTTTACTCACTAGAGGGAGCTGTTTTTCATTGTTTTACATATTTTAGTCACTAGGTGGAGCTTTTTTCACAATAAAATGCTGTTTTTTCGAACAAATTTCACATTTAATTCAGGAGTTCCATCGGGTGCGTTAGGTTTCAGTTCAAGTGTGCATCAGTCCGCACTTCACCCGGGGCTATTACCCAGAATCCCTATACTGTTGTGACGTTACAAATAGCTAACCAATGCCGGGTATTCAGACGGGCAAACCGGGAGGAGTGACATCTGACTTCTGATTTTTACTGCTCACAATTCAAGTTGAAGTAAAAGTCGACAACAAGATCGACGTATGAACATACTGCCCCTGGTGGACATAGGTGGTATTTTGCAGCTAAATTTCTCTCTGGGGTCAAAATCCTTTTTTTTTTTTTGCCAAATTTTGGGTAAACTGCCTATCTAACTTTTCCGAATGGAGTCTTCCCGGTCCTATCCCACAAGAAATGTCAAAATAATGAACAACGAAGATAGAAATGTCCATAGACACTAAGGTGATGCAAATACGCCTGATAGCCGTGGAGCTATTTGAAGTTTATTTGAGGATATAATGCTGCCTTGTTGTTATTTGTGTATTTCTGCGATTCCAGGCAGATGGACAAGCAGGTGTTTTACTACGACGGCAACGTCAACCGATTGCTCCTGGAGGTTAACGTCAGCAACACGCCATCACCGGGACGACCAGCGGAGGACGCGCACAACGCTGTACTGAACATTAGCATCCCACCGTTGCTCATATACTCCGGAGTCAGAACCAAGGTAGTGAAGCTGGAGGTCTCTAAGCAGAGACAAGAGGCGATGGTGTCGTAGAGCAGAGTATCGTCTGCAAAGAGGTGATTGTATCGCATGAAGATGCGATCTATGTTACTCGTTCGGCTTTTCACTTGAGATTTCGTGACAATTTACCCGCAAGGAGTTGTCATAAAGGAGCCAGAACTGAACTTGGGCCACAATCAGTGCTGCGTTTAGAAAATCAGAGCTCATTTAAAAAAGCGTTCCGAATCCAACATTGGAACCAATCACAGAACTGATTAGCAGAAGCTTGATTTGGGATTTAGACTCATCCTTTTAAGGGCCATGAGAACCTCGCCCACTTGGAGGCAAAAACCCGAGCTGTGATCTCATCGACAGCAGCACAGAAACAAGTCATATGCAAAATTCCCCCCCCCCTCCTGATCTGCTCGTGGTCCATCAGAGCCACCATGATGATTTTCAGACATTTCATATTTCAAACATATTTAAGACCTGGGATCAATGCGACACATCCCAGAGCATCTGACGCTGTTGCCTAGCAACAGTAAACACTAGTCCTTGAGGCTCCTCTTAGGTGGACTTCCACCGTCAACCCCCCGTTTGTGTTCCAGGGTGACATCAAGGTGATGGTGGAGTGTTCCGTTGAAGACGACGCTCTTCTCTGTGAGCTGGGGAACCCATTCTTAAGCAACCAGGAGGTGAAGAAGTTGTTCTAGCTGGTGTTACTGCAGTACTGTGTGTACTTTAGCGTGTATCACAGCGGTACTGATCCTCCATCTGTGTTTCAGGTCCAGGTGTTGATCCTATTCCAGCCATCTGAGATCAGCTTAGACAGCAGAGAGATTCAGTCTTTTCTGCAGCTCTCGACGTAAGACGCGCTCACGCACACACACTCTCGTACGCACACACACGCACTCACACGCACTCACACACACGCACGCGCACAGGTGATGAGTTGTGTGTTTGTGTGTCCTCAGGCTCAGTGAGCAGTCGGACATGTTTCCTGTCTCCGTCTCCATGTTGGTGGAATATTCTCTACAGGCTTCTCTCACTCTGTAGGTAACACCCTCGCGCTAGACGAACTTCAAACTCTCACCTTTGACTCAAGACCTCACCTCCCTTACTGTCCTCACAGAACCAATCCACCGGGCCCCGTCTTCTTCAGTGGTCGTGTAACGGGTGAGTCGGCCATGAAGAAGACGGAAGACGTTGGCAGTCTGCTGCTCTTCACCTTCCAGGTTTGTTCAGATCATTCTGCTCACAGAGTCCAAACAGTCCACGCGTGACCCCAACACCTTCTCCCACAGGTGCACGTCAGTGGGAAACCCCTGGGTCGCCTTGGTAACCTGCAAGTCGAGTTTGATTGGCCGAGGGATGTGGCCAATGGGAAGTGGTTGCTATACCTGTCAGAGATTCAGGTGAATGGGACATCAGAGTCTCGGTGTTCTCCGCCCGGCAACATCATCAACCCCCTCAAACTCACGGTAACTATGACAACATCCACCTCAAACTCATGGTAACTATGACAACATCCACCTCAAACTCATGGTAACTATGACAACATCCACCTCAAACTCATGGTAACTATGACAACCTCCACCTTAAACTCATGGTAACTATGACAACATCCACCTCAATCTCATGGTAACTATGACAACAT
The DNA here is from genome assembly GCA_009660295.1 of Lophius piscatorius. Lineage (NCBI taxonomy): Eukaryota > Metazoa > Chordata > Actinopteri > Lophiiformes > Lophiidae > Lophius > Lophius piscatorius. The sequence goes on from VRLP01008383.1 coordinate 11,439, forward strand.
CCACCTCAAACTCATGGTAACTATGACAACATCCACCTCAAACTCATGGTAACTATGACAACATCCACCTCAAACTCATGGTAACTATGACAACATCAGCCTCAAACTCATGGTAACTATGACAACATCCACCTTAAATCATGGTAACTATGACAACATCCACCTCAAACTCATGGTAACTATGACAACATCCACCTTAAATCATGGTAACTATGACAACATCCACCTTAAATCATGGTAACTATGACAACATCCACCTTAAACTCAGTTCTACCAAAGTTCAGTCATCGAGATGAAAGATGACCGGCATATTTCTGACCAGGATCCCACATTGATTGAAGAAAGAAAGTTGGACGTAAATGTATCCAAGATATCGTATATATAAGAAAACCCATTTAAATTTTTCAAAAATGAAAGAAACTGAAAAGGTGTCTATACAAATTGGTGAAGTAGTACAAGCCAGTTTTCATAAAATATTCAACATTTTTCGGTTACGCTCCAGAAACATGGATGGAACTCATTGCTGTTGTTTTAAGGAGGAGATAATAAACGGTGGTACATTGTGTTTGTCTCATAGAAGATATTTTTCTCCGTTTGGAGGTATATTGCTAAATGAACCACACGGAGAGCAAAAACCTCCTAGGTGGAAGTCCTGCATGTATGTTTAACTTATTTAACCGTCTCTGTTGTCACTTACATTCACTTCCTGTTCACAAAGCTGCCAAAGGAGGAAAAGAAGAAGAAGAGGAGGAGTCTGAAGGAGGAGGTGAAGGAGAATACGGAGGAGCAGAGAGAAAAACCTCCACCTGTCCTCCACCTGCAGGGACACAGGAAGAAGTCTTACACTCTTGTACGAACTTTTCTCTGTGGCCTTTTTAATGGACTGCGTGTTGTTTACGACTAAAAACTGAGATCAAAACGACATCAATGTCCTTGAAGAAGAAAAAAACTAAAATGCAATTTTATTAATATTATTTCTACCAAAATCTCTTCATTTACATTAAAAAATGTAAGTTTTCTTTTGGGGTCGTGTAGTAAAAGCTGGCTCGTCTTCGCTCTCGTAGCTACACTTAGCATGTTCCAGCTATCATAGGAAACATTAGCTTATTTGAGCTGTCGTAGCCAATGTTAGCTAATTTCAGTACTTGGAGCTTAAGTTCATTCATTTCAGATGTCATAGCTTAATTCTCATTTCGGATTGCATAGCCCACGATAGCTAATCTCAGCTATCATAGCTAAAGTTTGCTACTTACAGCTATCATAGCTAAAGTTTGCTGCTTTCAGCTATAATTGCTTAAGTTTGCTAACGTCCCCTAGAGAGACAAGACTGTTGAAGAGACTGTCGTAACTATCAGACAAAAATGAGTTCACAACAAGGGTTTCAGAGCTCATCAGGTCATATGACCACACATAACCACCAATAACACGTGTAGCCATGTTTATCGAAGACATGGCCATAATGAGGCAAAAACATGTTCTATGAGGAAGAGCACAAGAGGCGCTGAAGATGTTCCACCGTTTTTGATTTCAGGACTGTTTTCACGGGGCCGCCTGTGTGACCTTCATCTGTCCGCTGGTCAATATGAACAACACGGCAACGCTGACTGTCAGAGCCAGACTATGGAACGCCACCATGATTGAGGTAAGTCGGCATCACACATGTAGCTCTCTTAGATGTCATGGACTCTCTATTGATTGGTAGTTATTAGGATTCGTCTTATACTTTGTCTTACACTAGATACATTTTTTTATTAACATTTTGTCTCATATCAGTCATATTACTGTTTTTATCTGTATCATGTTTCTTTTATTCAATGTTTTTTTTCTTTATAAAAAAAACTGACACAATGTGTTTTCTATATAAATCAATTAGAGCAAATGAACTTTAAACTATGAAGTACTTAGTCGTCATCTTCTTCTTTGGTTTTTAGAGGTGAAGCGGGTTTTTCATCATTACTGGTTTTCATGAAATCCCAGTTAAAATCTGTGCTGGTTCTATAGTGCTGCTAATTTGGAAAGTACCAGACATAATCTTATGGTTCAGCTAGACCCTGAGCAACAGGATATTCCAACCAACTGCCTCTTCAGCTGCCCTTTGACCTTCCCCCCCCCTATATAGTGGAGTAAAGTAGACAGTATCACTGTTCTCTCTGGCTGTAATGCGGACATTTTTAACTTTTATCCATATAAATGATCGTAACGTAACTTAAAACGCAACGACTCTCAGTTTCTGTTCTGTTCTGCGTCTGTCTCTGTTCAGGACTACAGCGACGCAAGGACTGTTTTGGTTCGAGGTCAGGCAACTCTCAAGCTGCAGACGAACAAACCAGCCATCAACATGGGGTCTCAGAGGACAGAGGTAAACCGGCGCCGGCGCCCCCTGAAGGCGTCGGTGTCCATTACACCTTTGAATGTGACAGAGAACGTTGTCAACTTGACGTTTTTTTTTTTTTTTTTTTTTTACTTGCGCCCTGCAGATTGAAGTCTACATTTACCCCGAGCTGGGGCAGCAGGTGGACCCCGACGCCCCCCTGTGGATCCTCGTGGTTTCCATCCTGGCTGGAGTCTTGCTGCTGGCCGGGATCTGCCTGCTGCTGTGGAAGGTAGCCGTGGCAACGTCACTGGTCGTGTTTTCACGACCAATCACATGTATGGCTCCATGACATCATATATTCATAACGTTATCATCACCTCCCGGTTGGTGTGTCGCCCCCTGCTGTTCAGTGTGGTTTCTTCAGGAGAGCCAGCACCAGAGAGCTGTACCAGGCAAAGACCCAGAAAGCCCACATGAAGATCCAGCCGTCAGAGAACGACAGGCTGGACCAGGAACTCTGAAGGGGGGAAAACTGCTGCTGTAAGACCAGACCGCCTGCTCTTAGACCTCTTCAGTGGTTCTAGCTCTGACCCGGTTACTGCGGTCTCAGTGATAGCCCTGTCTAATAGTGACTGCAGCACGTTTGTAAAGCGCTGGGACAGGAAAAAAGTCCAATCGAATAAATTTAAATCAATTTTATTTACATAGCGTCAAATCACCGCAGAGAGAGAGAAGCGCAGTGCATCGTGGGAAATACCCTAGTAGTTTAAACCTATGGCAGAGCTAGTTAGGCCGGCCATCAGAATTCCACTTAGCGTCAGTCCGTCTTAGATGAAGTTCGGATCCAGAGAAGTCAGCGACGGTTCTGGACATTGTCGATATGTGACATGCCACAATCACAAAGTGCTCCTGGACCCATGTAGGAGTCATCCTGGTCCTTACTGCAGTTCTGCCTGAGAGGTCAAAGGTCATTCAGTGTTGATTTTGGTCCTCACCTCCTCGCGCAGGATTCCCTCTAGATTCTGTTACTATCATGTTCTGCAGAGAGTGAACCTCTTCACTTATTTCCTGCGAGTGTGACTGATGTCCCTTTCATGCATGACATCATCGCCCGCGATCCCCTTCCCCTGCAGGAGGGTCCTGTCCGGCGTTTTAGGGATGTTTTGCTCTGTCTTCTTTGCCACAGTTTGTGAAATCCTGCATATCCTCCAGAACCTTCTTGCTGTAAATGCTAACTAACACACCGCCACCTAGTTAACGCCTCAATGGTACTGACGGCTAACTGACACTCCTCAGCTCTCGATGACATCACCTCCTTCTGTCCAGCTGCTCAGGGTCTGCCTGCATCCTATGATTTTGTCCATCTGTCCTTCCCTCATTTGTCGCTTTGAGTTCTTCATATTCATCTCTGATCTACCTCCTTTATGTGAGTGTTGCCACACTGGGGGGGTCCTGGGCGTACTCATTCGGTTCAGAACCCCCCTTTTTGTTGGCCGTCAATAACAATGAGATCCTGAACCTTAGAAGTTTATGTTGAACCTGCCGTCGTCGCTGATCATGAAACGTCAAATGTCTCCGAGTGCTTCCATTTAGGGACTCTATGGTTCTACCGGGGTGATGGAGAAGCCTGGAAGGGGGGTAATTACGAGGAACGGTCTTCCTGATTAGAACCTGAGGAGATGTGTGTAATGGAACTTCTGTGCTAGTCCTGGGTTGGCCGTAAGAACCAACATGTTTGAGCAGAACGCGGTTCCAAAGTGTACAAAAACATCTCACGGCAAAGGGAGATGAAGGATTTATAAGACCTGTGTCCTCAGACACCCGGGTGACAGAGGACTAGAACCGATGGAGATTTGGATGAGATGGTGGTGAAGGCTGCTGGACAGCTCCGCTAAACCAAAACATCACAGTGGGGGTGAACTAGAAACATCTGCGGTGGGACCCTGTCTGTTGGGGAGGTTTAAGTTGAGCCGCGTTCGGCGCCTCCATTGGAGGAGGTTGAGTCTGAAGACTCTGTGGAAGACTGGTCCACATCCCTGGAGGTTACTGAGGAAGTCAAGAAGATGAAGGCTTTGGACATTAGTGCTCCGTTGACGCGCCTCAGGTCTGGTCCAACCAGGTTGATCTGGATGCCGAGCTCCAATCATTGGGGTATCAACCTAGGGAAATTTTTGCGGCATGCTGGAAAGACACCAACTAATAGTTTGACCACAAATTCAGGACCGGGAAAAGCCGCTTCGGTTTGGGTTGTGGAACAGTGGGTTACCTCTTAATCCACATGTGCATTTGGGTGCTCCAGTCCCTGTACCGGGTCAAACAAGCTTTCAGTGGGTGCTGGATGCAACCAAGGCTTTCCCTTTTCTCTGTATCTGTTCAGGATCTTCAGTCAGAGAATCTGAAGGTGCAGCTGGGTGGAGGAGTGTTCAGTTTGGGAGCCTTAGACCCGCATCTCTGCTACTTGCAGTTAGCCTGGTTCTGTTTCCTACATAAGCCCATGACTTTCAGAAGAGAGATTTTCTGACACGGATTGGCTTACAGCTCGAGTCGGAAGTGGCTTGTAAAATCAGTGAAGTCGGTATTGTTTGCTTTGGGTGGCTGGGTTAGTTAGGCGGAGGTGGAGGTGGAGGTGGACGCAGGAAAGACCTTTATTGGCACAAAGTCCTGTCCACCTTCTCAACTTACTGTTGCTGTGTTGGACATCTGAGGTTCTTCTTTCTGTCTCTGCAGTGTGGATTCTTTGTGCACCAGAGGGAATGGCGTGCAGCGGCTCGACACCAGGGGAGGATCAAGGGGAAAGAGAAGCAGCAGCAGTATACGGATGCCGACGGTTTCCTGATCCAAGAGGACCGGAAGAGAAAGTCGCCAAAACACTGGGTCACATCCTGGACAGAGACACACTGAGAAACTGACGGTATCCATGGAGACACACTCTGAACCGGACCAAACCAGATCAACACATCTAGAACCAGAATACATCCCTAATTGGACCAATCCAGAGCAAGACACTGGGGACCAAACACACGCTGGACTAAACCAAACCAGACCAAAACATCCTGAACCAAAACCAGACCAAAATATCCTGAACAAAACCAGACCAAAACATCCTGAACCAAAACCAGACCAAAATATCCTGAACCAAAACCAGACCAAAATATCCTGAAC
>VRLP01008384.1:0-16908 GCA_009660295.1 Lophius piscatorius
TTATTAACAGTTATAGTAATAACAGTATAAGTATAAGTGTTATTTACTGTTATTAACAGTTATAGTAATAACAGTATAAGTATGAGTGTTATCTACTGTTATTAACAGTTTTAGTAATAACAGTATAAGTATGAGTGTTATTTACTGTTATTAACAGTTATAGTAATAACAGTATAAGTATAAGTGTTATTTACTGTTATTAACAGTTATAGTAATAACAGTATAAGTATGAGTGTTATTTACTGTTATTAACAGTTATAGTAATAACAGTATAAGTATTATTAACAGTTATAGTAATAACAGTATAAGTATAAGTGTTATTAACAGTTATAGTAATAACAGTATAAGTATTATTAACTGTTATAGTAATAACAGTATAAGTATTATTAACAGTTTTAGTAATAACAGTATAAGTCTGAGTCGTGAACTCATCGTTTCAGAGTAACAAGGTCTTCATCCACGTCTTATTCTTTTATAAGTGTTTATATTCCAGACTTTTCTTCTGTGTGTCCGTCCCTCTCAGACGCCACCATCCTGGTTTCCTGTTACGTCCTTGTCGGAGACAAACCGGGACACAAATACGATACGACTATAAAAGATATGAGGTTTTCAACGCGTCCCAGAACGCCTCGGCGAGAGTGATGGAAGGTCGGTGGTCGTTTACACGTGTCTCTCTGTCCACTGGTGACCCGATCGCCCAGAACACATTTAAAACCTACTCTCTCTCTCTCTTTTGATGAAACGCTGGATTCTCGTTGCTGTTCGTGTTGAAAAACCTTGAATATTTGGCGAACTTCTCCGCATCTTGGCCTTCTGAGGATGATCCCGTGAAATTCAGAACAAGAACCAGTTTCCAATAAATTGATGAAGTTTCAGATATTATTGTTCTTCTTCCAGCTGTAATAAAAGTCCAGAAGGATTGGAGATGACACGTTCTGGTTTAATAACGTTTAACAGGACGGTCCAACGCTGGACTGGAGAAGGAAACTTTACAATGACAGTCGTGAGGATTAACGCCGAGAACCTGCCGCCCTGAGGAGAATCCTGGATTCAGACTCTTGACTCTGGATCACATTCCTGAGAGTCTTCCTCCTGACTTTGATGTCATGGACGTGTTTCTGAACCACTAAGAGCTGTGATGTCACCGAGGCGGACCGACACCGGCTTTGATTCTTCTCACACGTCCTGTCAGCCAAACCTTCAGACTGAAAGTCTCTCTTCTGTCATTTTACAGCTGCCACAATCTTTCCACCGGTCGTTAAATCAAATGTAGGTTTACAGTTACGTCTCTGAGGGTCTGGTTCTCATCAGTGAGCCATAAATATTATAATACGCTATTGTTCTTTATAATTATTCTGTTATTCTACATGTAATGTCTGTTTCATCATCATGCAATAAGAAACACCTCAAGGCTGTGTGTACCGTACTCCATCATCCATCCATCCATCATCCGTTAATGTAGATGATCGTACATTCCATTTTGTCCATTATTCTTTTAAACCTCTTTGCAGTTTTCTGCCACCATCCCCTGATGAATTGAACATCAGACCTTCAGCAGCAGCAACGAGAGAGAGAGAGAGAGAGAGAGAGAGAGAGAGAGAGAGAGAGAGAGAGAGAGAGAGAGAGAGAGAGAGAGAGAGAGAGAGAGAGAGAGAGAGAGAGAGAGAGGTGTGTGTGTATGTGTGTGTATGTGTATGTGTGTGTACGTGTATGTGTGTGTATTTGTGTATATGTGTGTGTATGTGTGTACGTGTATATGTGTGTGTATGTGTGTGTATGTGTATGTGTGTGTATGTGTGTGTGTGTATGTGTATGTGTGTATGTGTATGTGTGTGTGTATGTGGTGTGTGTGTGTATTTGTGTATATGTGTGTGTATGTGTGTATGTGTATATGTGTGTGTATGTGGTGTGTGTATGTGTGTGTGTGTATGTGTGTGTGTGTGTGTGTAACGGCTCCAAGAACAGTCAGTCTGCCAACATGTCAGCAGAACTTCCACACTGTCATCTCGTCACCCTCTAGAGTTTTTCCTGCCAACATAGACACAATATTTATGAATCACAGCTCAGGAGGGAGAGGAGGTGGTCTTCTTCCAACTGCTCACTCAGTATAATCCGCTTCGTGACTTTTGTTAGTGCTGTGCATTCATTCCCAATAATCATTTAAACATGATTTCCTTGAATTGTGCCAGAATAGAGACTTCTGTAAAATGAAGACGTGAACTCAGCTGTTAACCTGCATTATGACTTCACTTTAAAGTCTTTAGATCATGTTTCTAGATATTCTGGGCAGTGAACGATCCCCCCAAAAACCCAGATAATGTTGAGTAGAGCACTAAATCATTGAAAAGTGGGCCTACACTGTCGTCCAAGACAGCAAGGGTCTCTGCCTGAAAGGCCCCCAATCCCCCTGATTGAACTCCTCACATTAAATGTGATTCATTAATAATCTCCAACAGTCCAGAGGGACTCTACCGAACTATTTCTATGATGTCATCAGTCTGTTCTAAGATAGCAGTAGGTCGTCCACACTCAGTCTTGGATCTGCTTGAGGTTTCTGCCTGTTAAAAGGTATTTTTTTCTTGCCATTATCGCCAAGTTCTGCTCATGGAGGAATTTGTTGTGTCTCTGTAGATAATAATCTAAAGAGTTTTTTCTGGACCTGCTCTTTCTGGAAAACACCTTCAGACAACTGTTGTTGTGAATTGACGCTTTATAAATAAAGATTGATTGATTCATTGATCGGGTCAATAATTACGCACCAAAAACGATCGATAAATTATGGCCTGAAAATGTTGGGAAATAAAGTGTCAGATAAAACAATCCAGTTCTTCCTCACACTACGGTGTATGGCGGTCTATAATTCCGAATGATCCATGAAATCATTTTATAGTTATAATTATGGCTTTAACATGAAGGATCCCAACTTTTCCGGGTTACAGCTTATAAACTGAGACGAGGAGGTTATTGTTGAGGAAGAAAGTAAAATGTAGGTTAAAAATATAAACTTAAACAAAAGGAAGAGGAGATGGAAGATAATACTGTTGTATTACTGTATGAGAATATTTTAAAATATGTATTTTCTCTACCGGCTGGCGTTTGAAGTAGTTTTAGGAAGTTCAGCGTTCCTGTGGTGAAGACCAGTCGCTGGTTCCTTCAGGAACGCTGGCGCTCCCACTGGGGAGTTTTATCGGGTAAAGCCGATGATTAGAGGACTGGGGACTAAAATGATCTCAAGCTATTGTCAAACTTTAAGCCTGGCTTTCTGGTTTCTAAATAGAAATGAAAATGCGAAGATGACATCATCGGACCAGACACTTTCTTAATCATCCAGCATGTTTATGTTCAGACAAAACTTTCTGTTTGGTTGAAATATTGATAACCAGATTTCGGGTGAATATATTTTGACTAAAAACAGGATTATGTTAACATAATCACTACTTTTCAACATAGAGCGTAAATCTAAATAAAGAAATAAATGAAAAATGTATTTATCTATCTATCGTGCCAAAATATGTTCATGTCAGTCAAAGGTTGCTGAACAGGAAGTCAAGCCATCTACATCACTCTAGTTTAACTAAAAAAATAAATCTGTTTTGACTTTGCTATTTACAATAATTCTACATTCAAATGAAACAAATGAAACAAAGTCATGTGAGGTCAGAAAGGATCAGTGTGATTTTAACTCTACAGAATAGAAGGTGCACCTGTGTCATGTGACCTCCTCCAAAATAAAGAAAAAGATAGTTAACTATTATTTCTATTATGTTCGCCAAAGAGGTTGTGCTTTATTCATGTGTGTCTGTTTGTTTGTTAATACAGTTTCTCTGTTTGTAGGTTTCTTATGTTTACGGAAAAGTACTGGACAGAGTTGTATAAAACTTTACCCAGTGGTAGGGTTTGGCCCATCCTAGAGGTGATTACTGTTTTGTGACGTTACCCTGCATGTAAAATTAAATGAAATAGAAAGCCATTTGGATTAGTGACGTCACAATGTGGCTATTGCTACCTGTGATCTTTTGATTCCTTTGATGTTCCTCTGGCTATGACTGTTTCAAGAGTTCCTTATTCCTTTAATGTTCCTCTGGCTATGACTGTTTCAAGAGTTATTTTGATTCCTTTGATGTTCCTCTGGCTATGACTGTTTCAAGAATTATTTTGATTCCTTTGATGTTCCTCTGGCTATGACTGTTTCAAGAGTTCCTTATTCCTTTGATCTTCCTCTGGCTATGACTGTTTCAAGAGTTATTTTGATTCCTTTGATGTTCCTCTGGCTATGACTGTTTCAAGAGTTATTTTGATTCCTTTGATGTTCCTCTGGCTATGACTGTTTCAAGAGTTATTTTGATTCCTTTGATGTTCCTTTTGCTATGACTGTTTCAAGAGTTCCTTATTCCTTTGATGTTCCTTTTGCTATGGCCGTTTCAAGAGTTCCTTTGATGTCCCTTTAGAGTCGGAGCCCGGGGCTCAGTGGGCTGAACAGAGACGCTGAAGTGGAAGGTGCAGGAGACCATATTTAGTTATTTAGTTTTTTAGGGAGTTCTCAGTAGATTCAGAGGCTGGCAGTAACTCAGACATTCGTGGAGGAATGTTTCCTAAACCTGGGCTTCTGTTGTGCCTCGGTGGAGGATTGTAAAGTTCAGAGGTCTTTTTCTAGTTCTATCTGTGTCTAGAATGGAAATGGTCCCTTTTTCCTTACACCCTTGTAAAGGTTGAATTTTCAAACCCTTCATAGCAGAGAATCTTTTTTACAGAAGTGACAGGCCTCACAGGTTCCTTTATTTATTCTGTGTGCAATCTCCCCTAACGTAGATGTTCTGAGAAAAACTCTCATGGGCGATTTCAGTTTAGATTAGACAAAGTGGGGGTTTGCGTAGCAATAAAAGGGCTCCATTAACGATGACAGCAAAGCTGAAGCGGCACTGAGTGAGGGCCCGCCCTCCTTAACGACAACTGGAACCTCTGCAGGATTGGACTGAACCTCAGCAGAATAAATGTTTATAAGAGCAGAGTATCTGTCCCTCTCCCTCACCCCTCCTCACCCTCCCTGCTAATTCAATCAGAGGATTAAACGTTGCAACATCAGCTCTGGATTTGGAGCGTTTTCCCTCTGTCACTATGGAGACGGTTTCTCGACAAACAAAGGGAGAGGGAAAGTTGGCGTCCGTCTCTGATGTCACACAAGAGCGCCATCACCTCATTAACTACCAGCAGAAGATTCTAGAAGAGGAAGATTTATAGACAGCGGCTCTCAACGTGATGGACCAACTGTATGTCAGTTTTACGTGACAGAGCGCTCTCCTTCGGCGATGAAGCTATCATCTGAGCCGCTAACATGTGGTCGTGTTATGAGCTCCGCCGTAATTGTAGTTTCCTCTGGAGTAAATCTTTGAAGGCTGAGATTCAGCGGAGAAAACGAGTTTCTCTGACACTTTGACAAAAACTGGACCACAAGTGCGTCAGATGTCCCCAGTGACACATTCATGAGATCCCAGATGTGGCGCCCTCAGCAACATGAAATGCTAGATTACGGGGATCCGTCCAATCCTGTCCGACTCAGGGTGTGTTAACATCTAATGGACAGGAGGGGACTGGATCCAGTCCAGAGTCCATGTGCCAGCTCTATTGTAGGGGACAAGAAACCTCAATGATCCGTCTTAAGGTTCTTGTAACTCGCCAAGGAAAAGTCTCCCACACTCAGCCGGGACTCCTCAGCAGAGAAACAATCTCTGTTTGTTTTCTGGAGAATTGACCTCTTGAGGCTGAATAAATACAAACTTCTTCCTCCAGTAGCACATTTGGTTTTACGGCTTCTTCACATTTGTCATCCTGCTGCAAAGACTCTCCAGGAGGAAGTGGAGATGCTCTGGATTATTTATTAGTCTAATAGGATGTTACACAAATGCATCTTTCCACAACCTCGACCAAAGTCGTGAAACATGTGAGCAGTGAGTGGGCGGGGCCTAATGGGCGAGTGCAGGAGCTTGCAGTGTGTGTTTGATAGGAATGTGTGTGTAGAGGGAGGAATCCACTTACTGAAGAAGTTCTAATTGAATCAGTGTAGTAGCATCTGACCTGTTGTGTAAACATGATGATGTCAGCAGAAAACATCAGATTACATCTGGTTTGAAAGTGGAAGGGCTCAGTGGGTCTGACCTTGAGACGCTGAAGGGGGTCACTGCGAGAACAGACATGTTCCAAAATGTTATTATTCAGTATATAAAAACTAGTCGTACACTATCCCCGAAACCCCCCCAATCCTCTGCGTAGTACAAACAATCCACCTGATTTATCTCCTCAAATTAAAGGAGAAATAACGTCTGAAAAAGAGTGTTTCTCATAGAAAAGCTCCCCCTATTGGATAAAATATGAACTATTAGAGTAAAATATGATAAATCTCTTCCAGTCGATTCTTCTGCACCAGATTCGGACTAAATTGGACGGATGTGGAACAAAAGATCCCCAGATAAGTAAACCGTAAACCAGATCCTCCAAAGTCTGCCTCCATCAAACCCAAGTCTACCGTCAGGATGGATTACTCCATTACTCCAGGAACCAGAAGAACCAATATGTTGTTGGTCAGAAATCAGCCATTACATTAAGACCACCTGTCTAATATTGTGTTGGTCCCCTTTTGGCCAAAATAGCTCTGTGATGAACTGTTGGTTCTGAGTCCATCAGAACCAGCACAAATGGGTTTTTTCTCCACCAATACTTGAGAGACAACTTGTGACCCCGCCCTCCATCGCGCTATGATTATGATTACTCACACATAGTAACAGATTACTCAGATATAGTAATATATTATTCACACATAGTAACAGATTACTCAGATATAGTAAGAGATTACTCACACATAGTAACTGTTACGAACTCCTCTGGGATTTTGCTCCGACCCAAATGCAGACGCATACGCCGTAAAGCATACTTATTTTTACCAAAAGGGCACGAGGAAAAAACAGGAACAGAAAAACTGGAGGTTACTCACGACACACTGGGAAGGGTTGGGACGCGTGACGACACGAGGAACATCATGCAACGAACTGGCCCAGGAGGGAAGGTGAGGACAGACTTTATACACAGACATAACGAGACAATGAGACACAGGTGGTGGGGAAACACAGGTGAGCATGACGACCAATCACAAGACAGACACAGAGGGAGAAAGGAACACAGAGGTTTGACAGTAACATAATACTCATACATGGTAACAGATTACTCACACATAGTAATAGATTACTCACACATAACAACAGAATACTCACACATAGTAACATATTATTCACACATAACAACAGAATACTCACACATAGTAATAGATTACTCACACATAACAACAGAATACTCACACATAGTAACATATTATTCACACATCGTAACAGGTATAATGTTACTCACACTGAATTCATTGATTTACGGTCTTACCTGTCCATAGACACCAAGGTGATGTAGATACATCGGATGGTTGTGGAGATATTTGAAGATTATTTTGGGGATGCCATTCAGGATAAACTTTAAATAACCAGTAGGCCTAACAGGCCAAGTGGCCATGGTAAAATAGATGACCGGTCAGGTTGCAGTTTATAGTCATGTTTGTGAATATTTACAACATTCCAGTAAGAAACATGCTCATTTTTTAGAGACTATTTTTCCAGAGAGCCTCAGTCGACGACACCAGAGAAGAAGAAAAATAAATGATTTAAAACAGCCTTTGATATAAAGAGAGTGAAGGCATCTTTCCTGGTGGTCCAAATATTAGAGAAAGGAACCAGGCGATGAGGCACAAGCAGTCAACAAAGGCCAACGCCAATGCCTCCTTTTATGAGCATCAGAAGAAAGGACTCAAACTAGAAGGATTCAGATAAACGACCAACAGATGTCAACTAGAAGAAGAAGATGATGAAGAAGAAGAGGAGGAGAAAAAAGAAGGAGAAGGTGAGGAAGAAGGAGGAGAAGATGAGGAAGAGGAAGTAGAAGTAGAAGAAGGAGAGGAGGAAGACAAAGTCGTGACATGTTTGGATAGAGGAACAGAGGGAGGTCACTTATATAAGCTGTAGAGTAAAGAAGGAGAGACAGAAGGCCGGGGGTCTGATGAAGAGGAGCAGTGATTCTTGGCAGGCTGACATCAGGACACCTGAGCTGGACCCAGACTTCACACTGCGGTGAAACACGGACCGGGTCGCAGCCGGGCCTGTGGAGCGTAGGAGGAAGAGGAACGTGGAATGCTCTTATGTTGAAAACATGAAGAAGTGGAACGTTGATGACGAGTAGACAGAGATTGGGGCTGGGGGGTGTTTGGGGGGAGGGAGGTGAGGTATGACTTTGGTTTTTAAAAGTGACAGGAGACTGAAACCCCAGAGATACATGAAAAACAACCGTTGACTAAAGCCGGGGGGGATTAAACGCTCAGAGAAGAAGAAAAAAAGAGGAAGAAGAAGAAGAAGAAGAAGACGACGGCCTGTGGCTCAGAATTATTTACGAGCAACACAACCAAACAAATATCTAAATATATACCTTCTAATATCTTGTTTATGTTTGACAGGATGGTGACGCGGCTGATTGGTAGACAGGTGGGTTAGTTGGTTGTTTGATTTGTTGATTGACAGGTTGGTTGTCTGGTTGAATAGTTGGTGGGTTGGATGATTTTCCCAACAACAATTGCGTCGTCTATGAAACGTGTTCCTCTGACTTCTTGTGCTGTTTATCATTTCATGTGGAATGTTTCAGCCTTCATCATAGAATTTAATCCAGATATTTACGTTCCCCTCAGGATGATCCCCTCTTCTCCTGCTGCACCATCATCAGGTAGTCCTGTCTGACTGCTGGAAGAGGGATTGGCCTCCATCTGCCCCTAAATAACACAGAATCACTGCCTTCATCACACAGACACATAAATATAAATATAATCTTCACCTTGAACTTTCACCGCCTACAGTCAGTTTCTGTTTCCTCAGACGCGTCAGACCGCCACTCCTCATGGACGCGTCTTTCTTTAACGCCTGATGACTTTGACTGAACTTAAGTGTTGGAAGGATCATGAGAGAGACACACACACATAAACAAACATATGTGCACACACACAGATGCACATGGACACATACACATATATACACACACAAATACACACACGTATATACACACACACATATACACAGACACATACACACACACACATATACACACACACACAAACATACAAACACACATATATACACACACGTATATACACACATATATACACACCCAAAGACACACACACACATATACACACACGTATATACTCACACATATATACACACACACACACAGACACACACAAACACACACATATACACACACGTATATACACACACATATATACACACCCACAGACACACACAAACACACACATATATACACACACACTCACACACACATATATACACACACACAGACACACACAAACACACACATATACACACACGTATATACTCACACATATATACACACACACACAGATGCACATTGACACATACACACATATACACACAGAAATACACACACACACACAAACACACACATATGTACACACATATTTACACACACATACACACAGACACACACACACACACACACACACACACACACACACACACACACACACACACACACACACACACACACACACACACAATAGATCCTGGAAAATAGGGCGATGGAAATCCCCTTCTTCTTCTCTCTCTCTCTCTTTCTTCTGCAGCTCTATCTCTCCGCTGCATCAGAGCTGCTCTCAGTGATTCTTCAGTTACACTGAGGCATCATGGGAAATGTTCGCCAGCCCCCATTAGTGATGCAAAGCCCTCTGCAGTCTGCGGCTCGTGTCTCACATGTGTCTACGGCTGAAACTTCAGTTCGGATTTCCTGAGGAACGTGGAATAGAAGCTGCAGCATGAAGAGAGACGATCATTCCTTCACATCATAGCGAGCGTTCAGCGTCTCCTCCTTTGATGTCTGATCGATCACAGCGAAAAATAAACACATATCCGTGTCAGTATAAGAATTTCAGAGGAACTACAGCACCTCCAGAAGTATCGACACCCTTAAAAGAAAGAATGCAGAAAATTCCTGAATTGTCTGAATGATCTGTAATTCCGACTTTTCTCTATGACCTTTTCTTCAGAAACAAAATAAAATAAAAAAACCCCATTACATTCTTAATGTTAAACATGTTTCCCCCAAACGTAGGTGCTACAACCATTGTCACCTCTAGTAGATCCTGAGGTTAAAGGTCACTGAGGAATATCTCCAGTCCTGTTTTATATTTCTATCTTCACCTGTGTGAGCAGGAACTCTGAAGTGGTGAACAGGTACTTCCTGTTGGACTGGGGTATAAATATGAGGTGACACAGGCCTGTTTCTCTCTGAGGTTCTTCATCATGATGAAGACCAGAGAACACAGCAATGAGGAGCAAAGAAAAGTTGTAGAGCTGCACAAATCTGGCAATGGAGACCAGAAAAAGCCTCCATGGAGCGGGTCCATATGGAGGCCGCCATGTTGGTTCAGATGTCTGGAGAGGGATTTCCCATTTTAACATGAAATGCGTGTTTTGAAAACTGAGAATTATACTTTTTATGAAGAAGAAGAAAAAGCAACGGACCACCAAGCCTTGCCGTCAAAGCAAACATAAACACTCATCACACCTTTGGATGTAGAATCCTCCGGCGGCTCGCAGGACTCAACTCGGCTCAATGCCGCCGGCCTCCTTCCTAGCAGCTGCACATGGAAATAGGCTGCAAGAGTTGGCCGCGAACTTCAGAGCCTCCATCCCCTGCTCGGATCTCACTCTTTCTCCGAGAACCTGGCCTGGGATCAACCCATCTCTCCTTCCAAAGAGCGATCACTCCAGAACCAACAGCCGTCCGTTGCCCAGAGAGTTGATTTCAGCGGGCGAGCTGGGCGGACCTTACCAGAACGAGCGCTTGTTCCGTTCACATTTCCTCTGGACTGGTTCTCCGGAGAAAGAGGTGGAGAAAGAGAGGAAAGGAAGCTCACAGCGCCCCCCCCCCCCCCCCCCCCCCCCCCCCCCCCCCCCCCCCCCCCCCCCCCCCCCCCCCCCCCCCCCCCGCCCCCCCGCCCCCAAGCAAGATTTTACACTGGACCTTGAACCCTAACCCTAAACCTGAATAAATAAAGTTCAACATGCTCATGTTTGATGTTTTTTAAAGTACAGCGTCGGTTATTTTACTTTCCTTCAACATGATGTCTCCGGATACCAAACCCAAAAACGTGTAAAGATAAGATCAGTGTTAGGAATCACGTCAGCGTGATCGCAGGATTCAGAGGGTTCTGGTGTTCCCCAGAAGAGAGCGTAACAGCCCTGGCTATTATGACCCCCCCTAGATTCCCGGTTGCGGAGCTCCTCTCCTGCTGCCTTGTCCCTAGTTCACCCCTCAGATCTCCAGCCCCAGGTTTCTCGTCCACAAGACCTGGAGCCTCATAACTGACCTCCTGGGTGGTCCAGCCTAAGTCCCCAGACTCCGGGGAGGTTCTGCTGTCAACACCGGTCTCCTGCCCTGCCTCCAGAGGGGCTCTGACTTCGATACCGGCCTCCTGCCAGGCCTCCAGAGGGGTTCCGCCTCGGTCCATCTGTTTGGCCTGATCATCCTGTGGAGAGGGGTTGTCAGGGGGTTCTGTCCCTCCCTCCAGACACATTCCCACACATTTCCCCCTCGTCCAACAGATGCAAACTGGACTGTTCCTCCTTCCCTTCAGTTACCTGGAAGTCCACACCCTTCCTCTTCTGATTCCACTCCTCATCATCACTGCAGTTCCTCCAAAAGTATCGGCACCTTTTAAAAAAAGTCTTTATTGTCTAAATGTTGGGGGCGGCTTCAGCTCAGTGGGTTGAGCAGTCGTCCCTCAACCTGGAGACCGGGCTTCGAGCCCAGCGCCTGACGCAACATGCCGTGGGTCCTTGAGCAAGACCCTGAAACCTCAGCTCCCCGGGCGCTTCACAGGCTCCGCCCACTGCTCCCTCAGGGAGGGGTCAGATGCAGATACGTTTCAGGACCTTGTGCTGTATCTATGTAATGTGTAACATTTGATAAATGAAGGAAATATTATTTAATTATAAACCAGGATATTTAATTCAAATTATGCACAAAATTCTAACATTTTATTCAATAAAAATATCCCAAACGTTTGCTGGCAGCATTTAAGGGGTCCTTTCCTCTGAGACTGCCGTCGCTCTGCTTCTGGCCCGCCTCTCCTCAACAGATCCCTGAAGTCATGCTGCTGCCCCGCTGTGGAGCAGTTGGCAGATCTAATGCCAAATACTTTTCATTAGATTTAAAAAATAAAAAAACAAACATGAAACTTTCCGTGTCTTTGAGAAGCGACTTGTCTTCATCAGAAGTCCGCGATCCTCCCGATCTTCATCTGGAGCCTCCGGTTTTGTTTAGAATTTTGTGGTCACTGTCTGCACTTAGAACAGATGTTGAACACCCTAAACATATACGAACATATAGAACAGATCATTTCCCTTATAGACATCTGAACCAGCCCAGAGCGTCTCGCTGACAGAGACCAGAGCGACAGAACAAAGGACATCAAACCGTAGCGTCCAGCTTTGACGCCGCTGCTGCTCCTGGCTTTGATTTATGAGAGAATCCATTAAGGTGCCCCGCCCCCTTCTCAGACTGCAGCAGGCTTCAGATCATTGTTTCATTTAATCTAATCAGACTTCAGAAGTTTTACATTTTTCAACAACTCCCCTATAATCACAGATGAAAGGAAACTGCTGCTGGGAAATGTTTTTCCTAAGCTACCAATTATCACACAGAAGATCGAGATGGAAACTCTAGTTCTGTTTGTACGTGCTGAAACTTAGAATAACTATTCTTCTTCTTCTTTTGGCTGTTCCCTTAGTGGCCGACGAATACGAAGATTTCAGAGGAGAGGGGGAGAAGGAGGAGAGGCAGCAGTGCAGGTTGTTAGCCCAACGACAGGAAAAGGTAGAGCGCTAACTCATATGATGGAGAGAGTTACTGTGTGTCCAAGAGACCAGGTGGAAAGGCAGCAAGGCCAGAAGCATTGGAGGAGGGTACAAACAGTTTTTTTTATGTGGTAGTTGGGAGGAGAAATGGGGTATGGGTGATTCTGAAGGTGGAGTACTGAAGAGTGGTCCGGAGGTGAAGAGAGTGTCAGTTATTCATTCTCTGTTAAATAGGATGTCGCTGCAAAGACGCTCACACAAATCTTTCAAACAGCTGACCAGCCTGCCAAACTTCTCTACGTTTCCCACGATGCACATATTTATTGCCTTCTTGGTCCCTTTCAGCCCCTTCTCTTCCCTGCGTCTAGAATCCCCCTTTTGATCGACTATAACGATTCCATGGAATTAAAGATTCTATCTGGTAAATGTCATGCAGTATTTATAACTTGTGTCGTTACTGTAGTTAGCCTGTCGCTTTATTTCTCATTTGCTCGTTATACGCTCGCAGCTGTGGAACTGGATTCCTTATTGCAGCGAGTCATGTGACACGCTAACGGGGTTAAAAGGTGGACGGGTTCCTGCGTACAGCAGCGTGCCGGACTGGATGATACTGGATAATGACATTTATTCATTCGGCTCCGGACCCATATCTGATGTCCGTTCTGAGATATGTCGGCGTGTGAGTGTGACCTGATCGTACATTTTACCCGTGGACGTTCCACACTAGTCCTACATGTTGATTAATCAAGTCAAAACATCATTTATTGAAATAAAACGGTGTTCCTCAGAGAAAGTCTTTGATCCCTCCAAAAGCTGCTGCTGATCCCCTGGAAGATTCCACTAGGATTCCCCACCTGCAGGAATCATCTGCGGCGTGCTGTAAGCGCGTTCCTGACCTCGGTGACGTCACAGCAGGTGTTTTCCCTTTAACAGCTGATGGGAAACACCTGGAGCCGGACGCTGAAGGCGGCGCAGACAGATGCCAGCGTTCCTGCTTTTGATTTGTTTGATTTAACTTTCATAAATGGACGGTGTGAACGATCCGTGAAAAACCCAGTCTGGCGTGTTCCTCGCGCAGAGAGACGTTTAGCTTTCATTTGATGTTTTCACTGCGTTTAACATATGGGAGAGAAAAACACTCAACGACGCCGGTGCTTAGTTTAGCTACTACTGCGAGGCTACTGTATCTGTGTGAACCCCCAACCTGGCGGCGCGTTTCATAAACGACCCTCTCATCCCTTCACTCTAAACCCAGCCGCTGAGATGTTCCAGCTAAACAGGCCAGTTTTCTGTGTGTCAATCTACGGCTCACTGTTGACAAACCGCACAGGACAAATTACCCCTTCGTTTTTTCTGGCAGTCTTTCGCCATCGTCTGAAAGCTGCAACCTGCCATAGCTTCCACTCATTCACACAATAGCTTATTGTTGTAGCGGAAAACTCGGGGGATGTTGCAAAATCTGCATCTCAGAAGAGAAAATTAGATTTGGAGAAAGTGGTTGAGGTATTCACGATGACTGCTGTCGTCCTGCTGCTCTTTGGTCCCGCCTCTCATTGAACTCATTGACTCAGACACATGCGGTCATAGAAGAGATTCCAGGGTTGCAGGTCGGTTCAACAAACTGCTTTTATTCACCGTCTCTCGTATGAGGGACCTCTAACTGGTCCCCAATCACTCCCCCCGATCCCCTGCGTTGTACGAGGGGACTCCTCCTGAGTGGACTCCTCAGATTTAATGCCAAGTCCAACAAACATGAATCTTCCCAGTGAATAAAATATGAACAATGAAAGTAGTCATAATAATAATCTTTCTTTGCATTTGACCCGTCCTTTGAAGCAACCGGGGAGAACATTGGGTCCAGGTCTTGCTCAAGGACCCTACAACATGTAGACCTGCATGGACTTGAACCGGCAACCTTCCGATCCTCTGATTGGGAGACGTCCGCCCTGCCCACTGAGCTACAGCTTCGAAGGTGATAATAAAAGTTAAATCTCCTCGTGTCGATTTATATGCACCAAATTCTGACTAAATCGGACCAACGGTGATAAAGACCCCCCTAGTGTGGGCAAATACACAACTGACCTTTCCTTAAAGTCAATCCAGTTCTTCCTCACACTAAGGTCTATGTGAGCGTAGGGCAGAAGCCTTTGGGTGTCACTGTTACGCCGCTTAGTGCTTTTGAGAATTTTAGCAAAAATGGCTGTTTGTCCCCTACAGGGCACCATAGTTCAGGGGTTGTTCAACTAGGGAGGGGGGGGTCTCATTTTAATGTTTACTGTTGCTGCCTTAAAAGGTAAGATGTAGTAACAGTCACAAAATATCGGTTGTAAAAATACTGTCATGAGTTAAATGAGATGTTCTCTTTGTAAACACCGGCTGTGATGTCGGCGAGCTTACGGCGTGTGAATAGTGCACAGTCAGCGGAAATGGAGTAAGAATGTATTTCATTTAAAAATGTAGTTCTTACGTCTTTGATTTGGCGCCGTCGTTTCATTTACTGATTTAATGTTTACTGTAGCGGCAAATTCATCCCCCACGATCCCGAACCCCGGCGTCCGGTTCTTCCTTCTCTCCGCCCGTCACCCATTAACAACCAAAACCCAACGCAGAGCCGGGTCGGTTACGTGGCTATAAAATGCGGAAGCTATCCATGACAGAGTGTTTGAGTGATGGCGTTAACATGAAGGATCTGTGATGATGATGATGATGATTATCTGTGACTCATTGAAGATAAACTCAAAGGTCCATCTGTCTTCATGACCCGGTCTGAGGTCAC
Organism: Lophius piscatorius; assembly: GCA_009660295.1. Lineage (NCBI taxonomy): Eukaryota > Metazoa > Chordata > Actinopteri > Lophiiformes > Lophiidae > Lophius > Lophius piscatorius. Next base: position 15,748 of record VRLP01008384.1, read on the forward strand.
AGGGAGCCCAACCAGGTACGCAGAGTCATAGTTAATGGTCCAGAGATTCCCACTGTTCTCCATAACGTAGCTGCTCCCACTTGGAAGAGAAAACTCGCAAACACTTAATCCATTATAACGGTTTGAGCGGAGCGCCGGGGCTCCGGGGAGAGGAACATCGGTCTGTTGGTCAATTGGTGTTGGATGGGTTGCTAATGAAATATTTATTCACGGTTCCCCTAAGATGGATCTCTGTGATAATAGCCAAATCCAAAATTGAAAAGGAACCCACATCAATGTCCCAGTGCTCAGAACTTCATAAACATCTGTCGGGGAGGGAAAAGGGAAAAGAGAAGAAGAAGAAACGGTTAAAGATGACGTAAAAAATCACTTCCTTCAAAACGGTTGCCCGCCGGACTTCATGAGGCTCCGGGGATTTCCACCGTCCTTAATCACAAACACGTCGCTTTGTTCAGCACAAACATCATCCTTCATCCTTTTCTCTCAGAAGCCATCAAAAACGGATCTTTTTCACGTCTCATCTGTTCTGACTGTGATGACGGCGACTTTAAATACAACATATGATGTCATTTAATCCAGCAGATGGGTTTCATTGAAATCGTCCCTCAAGGTTGATTTGTGCAGAAGATGGATATTCATGTCAAGCTCTCGTGTTGAAACAACAAAACAATCCTGTTTTCAAACTCTCTATACATCAAACATTTATTGGACCTTGTGAGTGTGTTGTATGTCGAACTGCCCTCGGTCGGATAGTTCAGCTGCAGAACCGAACCAGACGCCGAGTACCGCTGAACTATTAGAGTAAAATAAGATTCAGAAAAAAGTCTTTGCTGTCTAAATATATGATCTTTAATTCAAATCATTCACTAGAATCTCAGCTGGAACTGAAGTATTAAATTAAAGAGACATAACATTCTATCCATAGAAATGATAGAACATTCCTACAGAACCTCTCTAGCTCCTTCAGGCGCTGAGGTCAACGCTTGGGGACTTGTTCTGGTGGGTTTGGGTCAGGTGACTGGGATGGACATGACAGAACCTTTATTCTGTGACCTCTGAACCATTCTTGGGTTGATGTTGAGGTGATCTTCAGATCATTGTCCTGCTGGAAGGTCCAACCACGACCCACTTTAAGGTTCCTGACAGGCTTTTAGGTCTTCA